>JUFY01031115.1:0-13913 GCA_001855655.1 Leptopilina clavipes | reverse complement strand
AAAAAAAAAAAAAAAAAAAAAAAAATGCTCTACATGTCCCAATTTTGTACCCGGAACGACTTCTGTCTGTCTATCGATTCTCGGGTAATTCTCAGTGATTTGTCCTCGTTATCCATGCGACCGCTTCCGGATCTCCCGCAGGACAGTTGGGCTGCTCCGAAAACGGAGACAAATGAGTGAAAAAGGCCGTGGAGTTGCTGGTTCGTCCCGCGATTTGACATTGTCGAAAGTTAATCAATGCCCGACGGAGCATACGATGTCCGACGTCGAGCCGTTTCGTCAATTTTTTAAAATTAAATCACTATCTGTCCTTGTTAAATGCGTTTTCTAGCGTTACACCTCTCTTCCCCATTCCCCACGCCAAAATCGCGGGGGTTCATGCAAACTCATGCCCCCCCTTCCCCTCACATTTCCATCTACAGCATCATTCCGCGTCCACCATCGGTACTTCGCGTACTATGCACCTAATGACAGACAGTTGCTGCTCTGATAAAAAAAAAAAAAAAGAGGGGTTGGCGCGGGGAAAATATTCGTCCACACTGAAGGGGTTGAAAACTGGGGAAAGGGGGTAAACGAGGAGGAGGAGGAGGGGGTCAGTAAAGGCATGTAAATCCACGTCACAGTGAGAACGCTGCGCCACGTCTCTATATATACAGAGAGAGAAAAAGAGAGAGAGAGAGAGAGAGAGAGAGAGAGAGAGAGAGAGAGATGTTACACCCATAGTGTCGCTGCAGTGTCGAAAGCCAGCGAATCCGGCTAAAATGTATTGGAATAAAAAACAATGGCCGCAAATGCAACAAGGGAGGTTGGGACATTTTTTTCTATTAGCCAAAACTTACAAGCACGCTCAGCGCGCTTCCGGCCATTTTGTCGGAATTCAGATCGACCAACAAACTAGCATCGACGCGCAATGTCACCGCTTCCGCTTTGGGATTTCCTGTTTCTGTCTACTTCTACTAAGTGCATATTGACTCCCTATTAGCTCGTTATTATTTTCTCCTTTTACTAAAATACCCTTTTTTTTGCAAACATAAAGCACAGAATATTTTATTTCTACAGTAAATAATATTCTTCTCGTTCTACTCACCGTTTTTGAGGTTAGGAGACGTCTGAAGTTGATAAGACAGCGCCAATGGCGGCTGTTCTCGAAAACTCCACTTGGCGGTTCTTTTACGAATTTCTGAAAAACAAAAAACGATTATGTCGAATTTAAAAAGAAAATATTTATCTTTTATTTTTAATATATTTTCAATCGTAGAGAATTAAAATTACAGAAAATTAAAATTAAAACGGGAGAGAATTTAGAAAAAAAATTATTTTTCATATATTTTCAATCGTAGAGAATTAAAATTACAGGAAATTAAAATTAAAACGGGAGAGAATTTAGAAAAAAAATTATTTTTAATATATTTTCAATCGTAGAGAATTAAAATTACAGGAAATTAAAATTAAAACGGGAGAGAATTTAGAAATTAAAACGGGAGAGAATTTAGAAAGAAATATTTATCTTTTATTTTTAATATATTTTCAATCATGGAGAATTAAAATTATGGGAAATTAAAATTAAAATGGGAGAGAATTTAGAAAAATAATGAGATAAAATGAAAGAGCAAATTGTTGTGATGGCTTTTTATACACGCACATGGCAATCAATAAATCAATTACTTGGGACAGATCAAAGGGAAAAAGAAGTCGAGACCCCATCTCTCATCGATTCTTCCTTTTACAGATCCAGACAATATGCACCCTCAGTCTGACTTCGAAAGGCGTTAATTATAATTAGTAGTCACCAGATTAGTAATTAACACTTGATTGTAATCGTGTTCGTGAGTTTCACCAACATAAATATATACCAACAATTTTGCATATGCTTGTGTGAGAGATAATAACGCAGGACCGAGTGTATATCCTCGAAGGTAAGCGAAGCAAGTCGCCCGATTTATAACGCAGATAATAATTATGCGCGGTCCGAACTTAATATTCATGAGCCAATCAGATTTGTGTTCCAAGTGCGACGCCATGGATTACTAACCTTCAGGCATCAAGGATCAGAGATTCACTGTCGCGACTTATATATATATACATTCGATGCTTTGAAGACTTCTCTGCTACCATTTTTACACGATAATTTTTTTTCCCCCCTTTCCTTTTCACCTTCTTTATCGATTACGAGTTTTAATTTCAATTTTATATTTATTAAGCACTTGGTCTTATTGCCTTTATCTTATATCAATGTCTCTATGAAATATTTATTTGACGCCTCGCATAATTGTTAATATCCCAACATCAACAGCTAATGGCATAAATTTTATTTAGTTACAGTTAGTATTTTATATTTCAATCAATTAATGATAAAAGCTGTCGAATTTTCATTCGTTGAATTAGTTTGTAATTTGGTAATTTCTTTTCTAATTTTACAATTAGATTAAATTTATTAAATTAATTAAATTATACCAGAGAAATGAAAATTTTACAAAAGGTTTAAAATACAATTGCCAGTAAGTAGTCTTATCGATGTTTGTCGCATTTTTCCACTATAATATAGTGAAAATAAATTAATATTTGAGATTATTTTCAACATATAATATATTCTACTGACCGTTTTTGAGGTTAGGAGACGTCTGAAGTTAATAAGACAGCGCCAATGGCGGTGGTTCCTGAAAACTTCACTTGGCGGTTTTTTTACGAATTTCTGAAAAACAAAAAGCGATTATAGCGAATTTGAAAAATTTTTATCTTTTATTTTCAAAATATTTTAATAGAGATGGATCTCTGATCTTTATGAAAATAATAAAATATGTTAAAAATAAAAGAAAAACATTTTTCAAATTCGCTATAATCGCTTTTTGTTTTTCAGAAATTCGTAAAAAAACCGCCAAGTGAAGTTTTCGAGAACCACCGCCATTGGCGCTGTCTTATCAACTCCAGACGTTTCCTAACCTTAAAAACGGTCAGTAGAACACATATGTTGAAAATAATTTCCAATATTAATTTTTTTAAAGCTATTTTTCTTAAAAATTGTATTTAGTTCTAAACCATAAATTATTTGCAAAAACAATTACGACAACATGTAATCATCTGAAAGTATATAGTTATTAAAAAACACATAATTATTAAACTGTATACTTTAGCTCTATTAAAAGGTGTTGTAATTCCTTCAAGATTATACTTTATAATGATTTCATAATGATAAAATTGCTATATTTTATTAAAGAAAAATACAAAAATCTCCCCTTCTTTTAGAAAATTATTTTTCCCCTTTTTTAAAAACCAATTTATCAACTTTTAGGCTAAAGTGTTTTAAAAACAGTATAGGACATTATATTAAAAAAAATATATACACCGAATAAGGAGGCATTACTTAACAAAATGAAATTCACGAGTAGAAAGGTCTTTGACGAATGAAAATTAATTTTCTCAACTGCAATTAAGCGTGCGCCTTTGTAGAACAGTGCAATTCACGTGAATGAATATTCGACAGTTGATTTTGGATGCAAAAATGAAGTTTTTTTTTGATTTTTATTATGTTTTTTTTGCATAACATTTTCTTAATGGCGAGTGGAAAAAGGTATATATTGGTTGCGCGGACGGTGAATGTCCTATAGATCGACGGCCCCTCATTCGTATGCGGAACGAAAAAACTAAGATGCAACATTCGCGTTTCGTTAAAACTGGTCCCCATGCGAATCGAGCAACAACGCAAGGGGTAGAAAATTATGCACAATTAATGTCAGTCAAGCATACTTATGTTGCCGTTATGCTGGAAATGTTTATGTATTCTCTGCTACGTTCGTTTTACGCGACCGAATATATTTCTCCGGGATAATCGTATACGGAAAGAGCGGCCTTTATGCCGCAGTGTTGTAGTAATGTCGATGACGAGATTGACGATCGACCTTAAGCAACGTGAATTTTATATTTATATATATACATATACATATTGACAAACCATGTCCATTAAATCACTTCCTTTTCATTATAATTGGATTTTCCAACCCTTTATTCGATAAACTATATCTAATGGAAAAAAATTAATTTATTTTTGAAAGTACTTCCACTTACAAGACAAATTAAAATTGGCTAATTTGCTAATTTCGACTATTAAAAATTAAAATAATCTATTTGTAAAAGTAGAGCGAGCGCAAGCGCCGGAAAAGGGATAATGAGAGTGAGAGAGACGGCGCAGTTTCTTTCTCTCACTCTCATTGTCCCCACTCCCGGTGGGTCACATATGCGTCGGTAAAATAAATATCTGCGCAAAAAATTACCACCTGGTAGGCAAATGACGTCACATTGAAATACAATTGAAATACAAAAATTAAAAATTAAAGTACAATTAAAGTACAAAAATTACTTGTTTTGTTTCCGAAAATTTTAGAGAAGAACAGAAGAAATGTAAAGATGTAAAGAAAGAAACAAACAAAAAGAAAATATAAAAGTGGAGGCGGTGATATCAGTGGCTGATTATTAGTGAAGAATCCAAAGAGGACGTGTCGTCATAAAAGTCAAATTTAGTCGACAAGAACAGAGGGCAATTAAAATGCGTCCTGATTACTGTACTCAGCTGTCTCGTAAAAAAAAATACTCCTCCTCGGTGGCTTAGAGAGGTCGAGACATAAAGGCTACGCACATATATGCATACATTCCAAATGTACGCAGGATGGCTCGCAACAATGTACGATAATGAAGAATTATCGCCGCATAAGACTCGGCAATAGGTGCAAGGGACTTCTCGTTAGCGGATCGAGATCATAAAAATCACCGTTGCTATATGCTTATAGGCATAGCTGGAAATATGCCCGCCAGCATACCACCAACATATGTGTTCTCGAATCACACACACACAATTTTTTTTCTCCTTCTCTTTTTTTTTTTATTTTTTGCCTTCCGCTCACGTTTTTCTCCCATCTCCAAATAATTTTCATCTTGAGCTTATTATAACCACAGCTCTAAATTCGGTATCACCTTCTTTACACATCTCACATATCATCAGCCAAACATTTGAAAAAAAAGGGGTAAAAAATTACAGTATTTTTATTTCCAGGAAAAAATATTATTCCTCCGAAAAAGTGGAAATATAATCATAAAAAGTATAATCTCGATAAAATTAAAATTCTTCAAACGGATTGTAAAAAAATATTATACAATGTATTACTTTAATACGAGCATCTCAATAATACTAACTTGTACTTAATAATTATGAATTCCAATTTGCAGATTCTTATCCGTGGGGGCAATTTCATTTTTTTTGTGAAAGAATGAAAGAAAAAATGAATGAATTCGAGGATTTTTATTCGCATTTGAAAATGAATAAAAGGTTTTCGGATTATTTTTGAGAAAGACTTAAAATTTTGTTTGTGTGTGTCTACAGACCACATTTATATTAGGAGCAGTATTTTAGCGGTACTTTTAATTTCGCCGGGATCGTAAACATTTCGACGCATGCGCGAGAGAGCGGGAAGAAACGGAACGACCCCAAAGTGTATATTTGCATATTTTAATGAGGGATCCGCAGTGTTTTCTGTACACTCTCGACTCCAGGTAGCCAGGGCCCAATATTCGACCCTAAATGCCAATGATAATGTGACGCGTCTCTAATGCGATTTTGCAGAATTGCAATTTAAACAAACTTTTAATGCCACATTGCAATTATGCCGATTATTTTCTTTTCATGAAACATTTTTTTACTTTTTTCTTATTTCTTTTACCAAAGCGGAGAGATTTTCATACAGTTTATCATATTTTGCAAAAACAAAAAAATATAAGATCAATTTTGTCAAATATTTTGCAAGAATATAGAATTAATTACACCAAATATATTGAAAATGAATACAAAATCATTATGTCAAACATTTTTCAAAAAAATATCAATTGTACCAAAAATTTTGCAAATTTTGAAAACATATTTTGCAAAAAAAAAAATACAGAACAATTGTGACAAAAATTTTGAAAGAAATACAGAATCAATTGAATCGTGAATTTTGAAAAGAAAACTCTAAAAACCATAAGAGTCATTTTTACTGTCCTTTGTTATGCGAAAATGACACTTAAGCTTTTTTTAGTTGAGCCCTTTTCGAAATTCATAATCCAATTATACCAGATATATTTTCGAAAAATATTATTCAAATTGAATTTTTGAAAACTAATTTTGCAGAATGAAATTTATTACATGTTTTAAAAAATATTTAGCCAATTTTTCGAATCTTCCGGCAAAATCCATGATTAAACATTAATTTTGCATAAACTATGCCAAAATATTTGAAATTTGAGTAAAAACTATATCAGAACGTGACAATGCATATTTCTCGATAATTCTCTGACGTATTAACGAAAATAATTCATCAGTAACTGGTGAGGTAAAAATGAATATTAAAAAATAAAAATCAATCAAAATGGTGAAAAAAAATGACTGTTTACAATGTAAGTATACTGACTTGAATTTTTCATCTTTTCTTCTTCATTACATACTTTAGTGTATAATAAATAATCAATATAATGATTATTTGAACAACGTATAAAATTGATGTCGTTCAATCCAAGTTTCCCATCATAATTTTATTATCGTATCCTCAGAAGCTCAACACCATGCTGTTATTACGTGTTATTCGAATGTATTACGATCTCCTATAATGAAGTACCTTTTGGCATTTTATTTAATACTCTCCCGGCGTTTTGCATGGGTACCAGGTAATCATCTTGGTGCATGATAGGGTAACCGGCTACTGGGCGTGGAATAAATCTGTAACCTCGGCCAGGATAACCATGATGGAGTACTTTCGATACGCTATAGACTTTACGAACGTATATACGGTTCGCTACCGGGGAATACGGCTTACCGTTATTCGTTTTCGCAAACACAAAAAAAAAACCCTGAAAAAAAATATATATATATTCACGCTACAGGAAGAAAAGTGAGTCCCCCCCCCAAAAAAAAAATGGTATCGTTGTCAGTAATGGACAGGAGAACAAAGTTCTGTCACCATTCGGTGAAGAAAATAAACATCACTATTGGACTGATTGTAACTGTCATATTCCTATGCAACATCCATAGTAAAATGCACGAGTCGTTTGTTACGATGTCAAAAAGCATCATACAAAAAAAAAAAACCAAAAAAACTGTAAAAGTATACATCTTCCCCATTAACCACAAAAGGTATGACTTTATCACCCATTATTTTTCACAGCACTGGTAGCTTTACCTTTCTGCTTTTTCTACCTGTGCGTCGAACTTTCGATTCAGGGATAAATCTTCCCGTATGATTAATTAATCGATCTCAATTTCTCAATTTTTCGATATTATATATATATTATAACGTTGAATTTAATTATTTTATTATTTTATTATTTTAATATTTTATAGGTTAATTAGGGATAATTTGATATATATTTAATTTTTAATTTAATTAATTTTGACAGATTTGAGGTTATATTAACTTTATCTCCCCTTTTATTTATTTATTTAATGGCTATTAGCGCCAGAATATTTTTAGAAAATATTCAAAAGAATAATTAATTTTAAATGATTGTCTGACTAATTCAGAAATTATTAGGAAATTTCTAATAAACAGCGGAGAGGGGGGGGGTAAGGAAAATCTTATAAATAAATTAAGGACTCATCGAATCAACTATACGACAAACTCGGCATGAAAACAATCATATTATCACAGAAAAGCTAATGGGATCAAAACGTTGCAAAATGCTACGGCTTTTTGGATCAATTTGCAGAATGATCCAAGAAAGCAGTATCATTTTGCAACATTTTGATCCCTTTAAGTTTTCTGTGGTTTTACATTTTTAAACAGAACAAAATTATATCAACTATACCGTTTGAACACCACAATGAGAATGATAATTAAATGGCCGACCTGTCACAAGATTCGGCGTCGCATATCAGCGACCTCTCTTCTCAGTGAGTTTATGGTGAATTAATTATTTAAATTATGAAAATATAACATTTTCACGGTCGATAATTTATTTGCTGTCATCGTTAATATAGAGAACTACTCTATCTGCCAGTTTCTATTTAATTGGACAGAGACCCCCAATTTCAGATGTCCGACATTATTGTTTTGGCAAGAAAATATTTTAATTTAGCTGAAACTGAATTTATAATCAGCTAAAACTGTAATTTTTCACAAATGATAAAATACGATTGGAATGAGAGATATTTTATTTTGGATAAAAAATGAAGACGTGGAAGGGGGAGTGGATATTTCGAGTATCAAGATGCATCATTAAGGATGCGATTAAAAATGTACTCGTAATAAAATCGCGCGTTAACTTAACGAATGTGAAGTCATGCCTCATCTTGCCGCGTTGTGCGAGCCGTCCTGGTATTTATTGCTACTGCAATTGGGAACTCGTCCAAGTCGAACTCGTTCTTTCCGAACGAAGGAACGTGGAAACGAAGAGGGGAGGAGAGTTGTGGTTACACTTGCCCCTGCATAATTAGCACGTCGGCTACCCATTCCTTTGTCCCGATCGTAAGCCGCATTGCCTCAATAAGTCTTGATGCACAAGAGTCCCATTATGCGACAATAAATCAATTTTAATCACAAAACCGCAAGGGAGCTATATACTTTAATTTCTCCCACTTTCCTGTCTCATCGTCAATTTAAAATTTGTTCTCAAATTATCTAAAACAGAAAAATAAAATTTTGCCCCACTGAAACTGTCCATTACTACTGATAAAAGAATTTTTTTTATTTAAATTAAGAAAAAATTAATTCACAATTAGAAAAATCTTCAGCTTGATTGAAACTGGCTGACTGTATCTGCCTTTTACTACTGATGCCAAATTTAAATGAGAACAAATTTTCAAAAAAAGTAAGTCTGACCAAAACTGACTTTGACTACTAATGCGAAAAATCACAACTTCTTGGAAAACTGTTTTGAATAGAATTAACTTTCACCACTAATATTATAGTTTTCAGAATTCAACAGTTTTTGTCTGTCTTTAGCTATCTTTTACTACTGACGCCAAAATAACAAGATTTTGAAAAGTTATTTATTTTAAAGCGATTTTTACTGACGTTTATAAGAATTTTACAATAATTTTGTAAGTCTGACTGAAACTGAAAAAAAAAATTTTACTGGTAAACAAATTTTAATGTCTGACTGTGACAGAATTTGACTACTGATACTGTAATTACAAGAAATTGAAATTTCTTGGAAAGAAATTAAATTTTGAGAATTTAGTTGTGCCAGACTGCAAATTTTTTTACTACTGATACTAAGTATTGTCTGACTGTGACTGTCTTTCACTACTGATAGAAAAATTCAGAGAAATTCAAAATGTACGGCTAAAGGTAATAATTTAGATATGAAATTAACAAGAATTTTGGTAAGTCTGACTGAAACTGACCTTAGCTACTGGTAAAAAAAACCAAACACTTTAGAAATGCTTTGTCTGGATAAGATTCACTGTCACCACTAATGTTAAAATTTCTCCAAATCGGAAATTTTGTCTGACTGTATTTGCTCTTTTCTACTAATGCCAAAATTACAAGAATTTTAACAAAGCTTTTCACAAACTTTCAACAAGTCTTTGACAAAGCAAATTTTTATCAAATTTTCAAATAAGTAAGTCTGACCAAAACTGACTTTTGCTACTAATGTAAAAAAATCACAACACCTTGGAAAACTGTTTAGTCTGAATAAAATTCATTTTTACCACTAGTAAAATTTCCAGAATTCGACAGTCTTGTCTGACAAAAACTATATTTTACTACTGAATCTAAATAAAGAGTATAACCAGCGTAGGAATAATGAGAAACTAAAATTTTTTCCCCAGTTGCGTACTTTTAGCCACATGTAAACACAATTACACACTTTTTACATCACATTCACAAAAAAAAACTTATTGCGTTAAAAAGATCCAAGAGTTGGAAAGCACATTGATCTCTTCCTTCGAAAAAAAAACATTCCCAATGCCACTTACTTTCCTATTCAATTAATTTCTCAATTTTCCTTCGCGCATCAGTACTCGAAAGCTTCGTCACAGAGATTTACTCTCTGAATTGGCAATTCGCTGACATCCATCAAGCGGACCTCATTAACAGATTTCCCAATTAGGTAGTTAATTTCAGTCGAGGACGATTGGATTCGTCAAATCATTGCCATTACCTTTCTCGTTTTACTTTAAATAGGATCGTAATATTCGAAACGATGAGAAGTTATCATATCCCATTGAATTTCTCGTATTTCACTATATCACCTCCGATTGTCACTTAACGAGATATCCGCCCCCGGGCAAATTGTAACCACTCACCGATCTAGAGTTAAGCCGCACATGATATGTCAGATCTTGCGTGGGTTGCGCCACACGATTGTTAATTGTTCAGCAATGATGCTTTACGATTTCCATTTTGCTTAAATTATTACTTGCACTGTGAATTGTTTATTATATACATAATATAGGTAATACAAATTTTCACAGCATCAATTTCTTTGCATGTTTGTTAAGTGTCAACATTTTTTTTTTAAATTTTCCCAAAAAAGGAAATTATACCAAATTCAGTAAGTAAATTTTACTTAATTGTCTAAACGAAAATTTTCTTTTCAAAACAAAAGGACAGTTTCAAATGTTGGGAAAATTTTATAAATAATAATTGTAAAAAAGAATATTCAGACTAAATGAAATTTCAATCGGAAATAAATGAACTTTCGACCGCAGTAAATAAATGTTCAACCACAATAAATGAACATTCGACCACAGTAAATGAAAATTGGTTGACTTTTCGTAAACTGATATACAAGTGAGGTATCGAAAATTTTCCCAAAAAGTACAATTTTCGATAAAAAAAAAATTGAAATAAATATTTCATTTTAATTACTTATTATTTATCACTGTACATTCAATTATTTTCTGTACTTCAACAAACAAATATTGGTAATTAACTTCCTTTAACAGAAAATATTTAAGTTTGAAAAATTTTCGATTTTGAAAAAATAAAGATTTATTTTAATAATGAAAGAAGTGGATTTATATTTTAATAAAATAAGTTTTAACAGAGAACTGGAGAATTAGCGAAGTGGAAGGTGTTATTCTTTGGTACAAAACATTCCCTCTCTAAAGGGAAGTTGTGTGTGTGTCTGTCTTGGCCAGGATCTCTCAGGTCGCTGGCCGTTGGCCATAATCTACTAGGATTTTGGGCAGCTTAGGAGGTATGAGAAGAGGGAGGGAAGGTTCCGGGTTAACTTATAATAACAGAAGTTGCTGGAGAGTTCGGACAACGCCTGGAAGCCTGGACAGGAATGAATCGTCGCCAAGTGTCCCGAAATTGGAACTACGAAGCTGATGCAAGACGTGCGAACGACGACCCAGATTTTCTATATGACTATATTGAATAATCCACAGAGAATGAAAACTATCGATCCAGGAAATCATCATAAACTATCTTCAAATTACACACTGAAAAAAATTTATTTCTCATACAAAAAAATTAATTACTATTGACTATTATCGAATTTTTAAATTATTTCAAACAAATAAATATTTGTTCCATCCTTGGAAGGGAAAAAATAATTATTGTTTTATTCCTTCGATTAATCACAGGATAATCTATTATTGCGTCAATATTGCCGTGTAATGTTACCGCAATGTTGCGTCAATATTGCCGTGTAATATTGCCGCAATATTGCTCTGTAATTTTGCCCGCAATGTTCCAGAGTAAAATTTATTGTTTCTTTTAATTACATTCATAAAGCTATTGCTTAAGTTTGATAAAATATTTCCAAAAAAAATACTTACAAACTTTTTTCCAACATTATTGTACAACATTGCGGTAACCTTGCGGCAACATTGCACAGCAATATTGCTGTACAACGTCAATATTACACGGTAATATTGACGCAACATTGCCAAGTAACATTACTGGAAGGTTATCGTGTAATGTTACGGTAACCTTACCGTGCAATGTTGCGAAGGTGGAACATTTCAAGCTTGTGTTAACATTGCGGCAACATTGCAGTGTAATATTTCTAACCTTGCATGATAACATTGCGGCAACATTGCCGCAAAGTTGCCGCAAGGTTATGTGCTATCTGGGTATATAAAATTAATCGTTATATAAAAAATTTATTTAGTTGTATCAAATAAATTTTGTTTAAATCTAATTTTGAGAATGAAAATTCAAGGTATGAAAGACTCAAAAAAAAGAAAGAGTTGAAATGAAAAAAAACGTCTTTAAGGGGGTGCGAAACTTCCGATTTAAGAGCATCTTAAAATCATCGTGACCTGCAGCAGGATTAATAGTCGTGGTTCGCAAATGGCAGAGGGATGTGAGTAAAGAGGGCGATTCACTTTCCGAATGAAGTGAATGTAAAACGAGAGGAATGCTGAACGAAACCGAGGAGTAGGAGGATGAGGAGAACAAGGTGAGAGAAATCAGAGTGAGGCAAAAGGGGTTGATCGAGTCAGAAAAGGAGAGAAAAAGATTGAGGGCGTTGGAAAGTGCCGAGGGACGGTAAAAACAGCTTTACGAGTGCGGAAAGTTGCTTTGGGGATATAAAGCAAACGCGTCGCATATAACTTACAATCAACTTGATTCCGGTTACCTTTACCTTCATACAAGTGTGTGTGTGTGCTGTTTACCTTTTTAGCATCACTCGCATTCAGTTCACTCTTCAATTAAATAAATAAGATTCACACAATCAAGAGCCTCCCGCGGGAGAAATTAAATTATACTAATTAAAATACGCAAACAAAATTAATCGCTTTTTCAATAACATTTATCACACACTGTCCAAAATCCCTAATTTCCAATTAGAAATTTGCAGCAGGGAAAAAAATTTTCCCTTTTTATTTTTAATTTTCAAAAATTAAAAGATTTTTTTTCAAGATTTTTATTTTCAAAAATAAAAATCTTCTTTCATCAATAAGAGAACATTGGGAGGGAGGGGAGAAAAAATGATATAATTTGAATAAATACCATGCTGGTAAAATTAAAAAATCCTCCGTTTTGTTAGGTTTTGTTAGAGAGCAGAGACGAAATAGCGGTCTTGCTTAACGGTCGAACGTGACGCCTCACATAAATGCTTACTTACAGAGAGGATTCTTAGTATCTAAAAAAAAGGTTGCACTTTATGGGGGTACAGTATATTGAAAATAAATCGATAACTTAATTTAGCCCAGCATTGGTGTCCGTTGAGAATTGCGGTTAATCAATTCATGCCAGTGCTGCGGATGCAATGTGTGCATATACATACGCATAACGGACCTATGTGCAAAAGCATCAACGGCGATTTCATTAACTTATCTCCCTCTCTCTCTCTCTCTCTCTTTCTCTCAGGTAGCGCGTGCGTGACTCCGGGAAATAAGGACTGCCAATTATATTACACTGTCAACTGATTTTAAAATTCCCACTTTTTATTATATATCTCTAAGTGCCTCCACATTATCTTCAAATATATACAGAAACTCAAATTCAATTTATTTAAAAAAGAAAAAAAAATGAACCCGGCTGAAAAATGTTACAATTGAGTATAAAAATTTTTCTTTTTGAAAAAAATGGTTAGTTAATCATTATGATTAAGGTAATTAGTTTTAAAACTATTTAAAATAAGGATTTGAGTAAAAATATAGGGTGTTCATTCACTGGTGTTTTCATAAATAATTAGTACTTTTCATAATTTTTTAGTTTTGGTTTTTTTATTAATAAACAAAAAATATGTTACACAGCCACACAAAAAAAAAAAAATTTTCTGGCCCGGAGATTACACTATGTGTACTATATGTTTTTGGGGTCGCTGAAACTAAATCCGTGGTCCATTTTACCCCATCACGTCAGGATTTTGACATAACCTCAAAAAATGGTTTCTTAATCACACAAAAGTAAAAAAATTAGGTCTAATAGTTAGGGTATACTTTCTACATGTTTTTGGGGTCGCTGAAGCTGAATCCGTAGTCCCTT
>JUFY01031114.1:0-14323 GCA_001855655.1 Leptopilina clavipes | reverse complement strand
ATATTTTTATTTTATCTATTTACTTAAAAAAAATTTTTGTTTTTTGTTTCTTATTATAATGTTACGTTTTGATATTATTGTTCTTCAACCAAAATATTATTCACTCAAATAGAAAACTACAGAAAGGAAAAAAAAATTAATGTTTAAATGAGCAAAGTTCTGAATGTTTAAATGAGCAAAATTTTTTATTTCTTCAACGTTCAAATGATCGAAATTTATTTCTTTCTTCTTTAAGATCAAATTTTATTGATAATAATAATATTCCGTAATCAATTCAATCAAAAATAAATTACAAATTACAAATCAAAATGTTTAATTTACATTTTTTCTTCTTGCAGTACATATAGTAATTTTTTGGAATTATTAAAAAGATAAATAAATCAAAAGATATTTCCTATAATTGAACCTCTGGCAGAACTTATGGATTATTATTAGTGACTTGAAAATTTATACACTGGTAAACAATAAAAAAAAATGCAAAACTACATTCTTTGAAAGTAAACAGATCTTTAAATCGATTAGTTCAATAGTAACTCAAGGGGATAAATTCAAATGAAATGGAAAAATAGTCCCTCAAGTGTCATTCCTTTCTAATTTTTGAATCCCATATTTTGCCGATTAGGCTGAATTTCAATCAGAAACCAGAAACGTACAATTAAATTAAGTACTGCGCTTCGATTGCGCGATATGTACACGTAGTTAAAATTCCGTCTCGTATACACTTACGCCTACAGGCTTTGTCGAATGTGCGCGTATTGAAAAAAGAAGAAAAAAAATGGAAGGCAAACGTATATATGAAAGAGTGAATGCACCGGTCATACGTCGAGTTCAGTTAATACTTTTGCCTTTTACTATTATCAAGCAGCTTCTAATAAGTAATTACCCTTATTCCCCCCCTTTATGTCTCTTTGGAACCATTTGACTCCTTGTGACCAGAATTCTGGTCTACGAACGAAATAGCGGCACCGCAGGGTTAATTCGATCATAAGGCAGTGCACAATTGATTTATATGAGACAGGTGCGGAACCAAGTTTTAGAAACCCAATCGAGGTTAATAAACTCAGTTCCTGAATCACTTGACAGGTACAGATATTCATACATACATGGTTTTATGTATATATGAAAAAAAACATTCTCAATTTTACGTTGAACCGCAAAAGAGAGTCGCCGAACAACAAGTTTCACTGTTTCGCCATTTTTGATCGTGGCCTGTTGCAATGCATACCGATTTTTTTTTTTGCTTCTATTTTATCTTTTTAGGCACGTAAATTCGTAACCACTGAAATTTCCTATAAGTAGTTATTTCTTCATTTGAATTGTCAAGCGGATTTCTCGTCCACCCGTGGGAGGCACTTTCAGCACACGATAATCACTTTTTGATGGACATTTTTACACTCTTAGAGATTTTCTTTGCTGGATGAATGTTACTATATACGGACGTGAACATTTTATGCTGGATTGAAAAGAAATATATATAGATATTTTTTTTTTGTCCTCTGTGAAACTTTTTCCAAAGTGGGCTCATTTTTTATTTCTGAACTAAATTGTTTGCTGACTGATAATAAATTAATAATGATTTTTAATAAAAAAAAAGAGAGTTGAATATAAAGGGAAATTATTTTGCAATCTTTGGAGGATTCCCGCTAATGAAGACGTGGAAATAGATATATATCTTTTCAACACGGAATACCATGTTCATTTGAAATTGAGTTTCACTTGTATAATAACCGACGCTTGGCTTTTAGAAATTAACGATCAATGCTGTTACGAAAGAAGTAAGGGCTGGAAGTGTGACGAGTTGAATTTCCTTGTTTTGCGCTCAATGGACAAATTAATAAAATTCGCTTCCTAACTTCAAAGAAAAGAAAAGAAATCTGTCATAACAAAGAATTTGTTTTATGAAAGAAAAATTTTCTACAGGAAAAAAAATTAAGTGACTTTTATTATTTACATAAAGTAAAATCTTGAACAGACTGGAAATTTTTTACTATATTTCCAGAGTAAATTTTATTATTCTCGAAGCAAGGTTTGAATAAAATTAGTAACATTTACATAAGGGAATTATTAAAATTAATTGCCAAGAAATTCGTAGAAATTAGATTTTTTAATTTTACTTTGTAAATAGTAAAAGTTACTATATTTTTATAAATATTTTATTACCAGAAAAATCCTTTATTTCTTTCATAATGAATTTTCTCTTTTCTCGTTTCTATTACAAAATGCAACTTGTGAAAATCTAGAAAAAATATTAGAAATACTTTTTCAATGGGAAAAACTTTGTCATCACAGCGGGTGACTAATTAATTTTTAGGCCTCGAGAAATAAATAATGGCTAATTACTCGCTTATCTATTAACCTTTTCTTTTCCAGGTTATTATTTATTTCTGTTTGATTATTGTAATTTTGCGTTATAATTCATAGTGTCACTAATATCAGTATTTATGGGCAAAATTTGAATGTAAATTTAAAAAGGAGTGTGAGGTACATTCACCATTGTGGGATAAATTTTTTTCTATACATCACTATCATTTTTTGCAATAATGTTTAAAAAAGGTGCAGTTAATATTGATGTCAACTTTTATAAGATGCGGAAAAAAAAGTACGTGCCTCTTTCGACACGATGTAAAACATCAATGTCAAGATAGTCTAGTATTTAAAAGTATATACTTTGTTTAAACTAATTACGCGCATTTCAAACGATTGCCCTCCAGCTAACGAGTAATTGATCCTTGGAAATGTCTTATGAACTACTGGGCATCTAAAGGTTCGAAAGAAAGAATTCCACTGTGTGAAATTGTTCCAATTACAAAATGGATCTATGGATAGTCAGGGAAAAATTATATTTTTGAACCAAATTCTCTATTTTGTTGTACAAAGCCAAATTTTAGATTATTTAAAACAATTTAAATTTTAAATTTTTTTAGTTTAAACAAAATAAATATTTACTTGATTCAAATAAATGTTTGGTTCTGTTTAATAGATTTTTCGATCGAAGAAAGAATTTGGGTCCTTTGAACCAAATTTTTTCGGGAACCAAACAAATATTTGGTTCAGTTTAATGAATTTTTTGCTCGAAGAAAGAATTTGGTCGTTTGAACCAAATTTTTTCAGGAATCAAACAAATATTTGGTTCAGTTTAATAAATTTTTTGCTCGAAGAAAGAATTTGTTCCTTTGAACCAAATTTTTCCATGAACTGAACAAAAAATTTGGTTAACTAATGCATTTATTTGGTTGATTAAATCAAAATTTGGTATTCTTTCAAATACATTTTTTTCTTTGTGTAAAGGTTTTAAACTAATTTTGAAACTGTTAATTATTAATTAAGACAATTTGCAACTTAGAGAGAATTGTAGTGTTAAAAAAATTTCGATTTTTTGATGATTTTCAATTAACCCAGTGTGATAATTAAATTATCGTCAATTTTTGATTTATCAAAAGAGAATTTCGTAAAAAAATGAAACCATTTCTAAATACTACAGTTTAAACCTGAAGATTTCTTATGTTTTGTGTTAAATTGTTGCCTAATGAAATCGAGGACATTTAAAAAATTTCGAAAGGAAGAAATGGTGTTTATCTTAGTTTCTACGTAGATTTACGTTACTTCCGGGAGATTTAAAGTCTACTAACAAGCGATTGTTAGTTTCTCTCAGAGGTTACTGGGACAGCTTATAGTTAATCAGTCGTTTACTTTAAATGGTTAAAATATCCAACGTGTATAACTTTGTCCACTTTTAAAACATATTAGAACTGCAAGGGGGAAAAAAATTGCCCCCTTTAATTGATCAACTTATAATTGAGACTTATATGGCATATATTTTTTGAATAATTTAATCATTTTACCATTAAGTTTCAATGATACTACCAAATGGGAATTTTATAGAAAGTTTATACTTGTCTTTTTCTAATTAATAATTACCGTTTAGTGACAAACTTTCTTTAAAAAAAAATTTGCAAAAAAAATAAATAAAATCTGTAGTATTTTTAGAATTTGAAAATTTCCCTACGAATAGTGGAAAATAAAAATATAAAATCGAACTGTTTGAAAAAAATATTACAATTTTATTTAATATTTTTATGATAAAAAATCCTCTCTCTTTTGTTTAAAAGTTTTGAAATTTTCTTTAACGATCACTTTTGTGAGTTGTTGTAAGTTATTATTAAAAATGAACAAATTTGTTTCAACGACAAATAATTGTTTTTTCGGTGACTTTAAAAGCATATGCTGAAAGGGGCTTATTATCATTACAGTTCTAATTGCAAATCACGTAGACGTAAAATTGTATGTATATAAGACTCAACCGCAAGTTATACGAGCGAGCGCGAATACCAAGTCTGTAATTTCCAAATTGTATACCCCATTTCAAGGACTGATGGTTGACAGTGGTTTTCGTATGAAACTGACATTCAGTGTCCTAGATCTCAATATCTAATTTTAAAAATCCCCAACTCTTGTTTTCACACGCAGTTGTCTGCGTCTCTTATGTGCCATTTACATTTCCAGCGGTAATCATAACGTAAATAAATTTATGTAATGTGATTTCTACATTTTTTTTAACAATTAGAAACTGACATAAATTCATTCATTTAGAGTCTAAATTAAATAAACAATTTTTAATAATTAGACTAGACGGAAAAAAATATAAAGTAACCGAACCAAATATTTCTTTGGTTCCTGAAAAAATTTGGTTCAACCGACCAAATTCTTCCTTGGACTAAAAAATTTGGTTCAAAAGGACCAAAATTCTTTCTTTGATCAAAAAATTTAATTAAGCGAACCAAATATTTGTTTGGTTCCTGAAAAAATTGGTTCAAACGATCAAATTCTTTCTTTGACCAAAAAATTTGGTTCAAAAGGACCAAAATTCTTTCTTTGATCAAAAAATTTAATTAAGCGAACCAAATATTTGTTTGCTTCCTGAAAAAATTGGTTCAACCGACCAAATTCTTTCTTTGACCAAAAATTTAATTCAAACGATCAAATTCGTTCTGTGACCGAAAAATTTGGTTCAAAGGACCAAAATTTTTTCTTGGATCAATAAATTCATTAAACTAAACCAAACATGCAATAAAACTGAGTCATTGGTTTTTATAGCACTACACGTAGAAGAATACTTATCAGCAAATGCTATAAAAACCGTCATTAAATGCATCATCATGATCATCATCATCTATTTAGAATCAAGGGTAATAAACAAGAAACTCTCATTTCGAATGAATCGGTCAATAAAATATGTTAACAAACTACTTTCAATCAGAAAACGACAAATCGTAAATAAAAATGACACCAGTGTTCCGTATTTCCATGTTTTATCAGAAGGAAGGTGGTATAGAGAATTTCCTCCAGTACCAATTGATTGGAATTCATTGCTCCCGCCGTCTCAAGAAGTATATAAGAAACCATTGACGTGTCATTGATGTGAGTTAAATGCGACTTGTGCGCCTATTAAATTCCAGTGAAGAATGACGTCCGAAATCTTGCGGAACACGATTCACGTCAGTCGCGGGTTTTTTGAGATTTATCTCATTGACACCTCAAGTCAAGGAGATTTGTTGTGTATAGAGAGAAATAGGATACATATGGCGAGAATTCGTCACGTGCACACATTATATTGTATGTCTATTGGTAAAAACTGGGTCAAATAAACAATTCACCTGTGTAGGTAGTTTCATATATATATAGATATATTGAGTTTTGCCCCCTTAGGATTGTTGCAGACACGCAACTATGCAGCTTCGCGTTTATACATTCTCCTCTCTCTCGCAGTGAGAGAGGAGAACCAATGTGCGAGTTTATATTGGTATATGTATAAATAGTATATACACGTGACCCAAACAAGTAGCGTGCAGTGTCACGTGCATTGTACTGTCCACGCTCACGTGCACGTGAATTGAACATCAGTGTTAAATCTAGCACGAGAGCGTTTTACGTCCGCAAAGCTATACGCATATAAACGTTTTGTTATCTGTTGCGGTTACAAATATTTCCTTCAGTTCTTTCCAATGTAAGACTTTCAAAATGTTGGATTCGTTTTTTGTATACCTGAAGACGAATCCGGTTTCGAATAGAATCATCTTCAAATTTTTTGTAGTTTTGCGAAATAATTATTGTTCATTTTGATTGTTGGTAGTTTCGAATGTTGCCCTTTAATGTTTTGTACAGTAGTTTCAAGTATTAGCTTCAGTGTTTAATGACTTACTAATTGGAAGCAATTGTAGTTTCCAACAGAATCATCTACAGATTTTTGTAGTTTCAGTAGATCATTATCGTTAGCTTCAATTGTTAGTAGTTTCAAATGTAAGCTTCAATGTTCAGTGATTTAGTAATTATTTAGTAATTGGAAGCAATTGTAGTTTTAAACAGAATCATCTTCAGATTTTTGTAGTTTAAGTAGATTAATATTGCTTGTTTCGATTGTCAGTAGTTATAAATGTTAGCTTGAGAGTTTAATGAGTTGGTAATTAAATGAAATTGTAGTTTCAAATAGAATCATCTTCAGATTCTTCAAGATTAAGTTGATCGTTGTCATTAGCTTCAATTGTAAATAGTTTTAAATATTACTTTCAGTGTTTAATGACTTAGTAATTGAAAGCAATTGTAGTTTCCAATAGAATCATCTACAGATTTATGTAAGTTAAGTAGATCATTATCGTTAGCTTCAATTGTTAGTAGATTCAAATGTAAGCTTCAATGTTCAGTGGTTTAGTAATTATTTAGTAATTGGAAGCAAATGTAGTTTTAAACAGAATCATTTTCAGATTTTTTTAGTTTCAGTACATTAATATTGCTTGTTTTGATTGTCACTTGTTTTAAATGTTAGCTTCAGTGTTTGATGACTTAGTAATTTGGAGAAATTGTAGTTTCAATTGTAGTTTAAAATAAAGTCATGATGAGATTTTTGTAGTTTCAGTAGATTATTATTAACTTGAATCGTTAGTAGTTTTAAATATTAGCTTCAGTGTTTAATGACTAAGCAATTGGAAGCAACTGTAGTTTCAAGTAGTATCATCTTTAAAATCTTCTAGTTTCAGTAGATCATTATCATTAGCTTTAAATGTTAGCTTCAATGTTCAGTGATTTTAGTTAATGAAAGCAATTGTAGTTTCAAAACAGAATAATCTTCAGATTTTTGTAGTTTTAGTAGATTATTATTAGCTTCAATCGTTAGTAGTGAAAATATTAGCTTCATTGTTTAATGACTTAGCAATTGGAAGTAATTTTAGTTTCAAATTGTATCTTCAGAATTTTCTAACTTTAGTAGATCATTATCATTAGCTTCAAATGTTAGCTTCAATTTTGAGTTATTTACTAATTGATTAGTAATTGAAAGAATTGGCAGTTTTACTTAACGTTAGCTTCAATTATTTGTTTCGAGGTATTAAATGTTAAAAAATTGTGATCTTCAGATTTTTTAGCTCCAAGTGATTGTTTCAAGTTTCAAATTGCAAAGTTTTAATTTTTGATATTTAAAATCGGCGATAATTTCAGTTTTTGATTTTCCATTAAATTATTGCTCTAAAAATTCCAAAAATGTAATTGGATAATTTTTTTGGAATTCTTCATTAGTTCTGGCAATATATAATTTAACGAACCAGTTCCAAATGTTGTCAAGAGATTAACGGAATATTGTATAAGTTGAATTTGAACATGAAGTGAAGAAATTCAGTTTATAATTGATAGTAAATCGGAAAAATATAATCGCATTTCTGTATTTATGAATCGCAACATGTTGCAACAACGATCTCTCAGAGGCACGCGACACTTCCGCATTACGGTTTTCGTGGCGTTTATTATCGTCGTTTGAAACAGTTTTAAAATGCGCGGGAGCACATAGCGAGTGTTTTGATTTAAACATCAGCTTTCTACACGACTGTCGATTAGAGTTAAAGGCGCGATACTTCGTGGTATATAGGTAGATCTCGCCGCTGGGTGGATTTGAAGGCAAGCTTGAATATGTTAATGACTCGATACCGCAAGGTGGCCCCAAGAGGACCCACCAGTTCACTTTATTCGTGCAATTAACATTGTCGAGCTGTCTCGGCCATTACCTAAACTGATTTATCGTTCCATTTGGAGATTAGAAAAAAAAACACACACACAGATTACGACTTCAAGTCCTTTCCTGGTTTCCTTGGTATTTTTTTTTTCTCTTTAAATTTCTTCGGTGACCCTATATCCAACATACATTCTACGCTGCCAATTATTGGGCTATATGCCGGTTCGAAACAACCCACAGCCTCGAGGCTGCGATCGCGTGTTCCTTTTTTCTCTCTACTCTTTCCTTTCAAATTTTTCTTTCACCGAGAGTAGCTCAGTTTTTTTCCTTTTTTCTTTTTTTCCTTTTTTCGTCTTCTTTTTTTCCCTTTTTCATCGTCTTGGTGTCAATTTCTCAGGTGCCATAGAATTAGATTCTAAATAAACATAATGCTCCTGTATTATTTCTATAACGGCATTGCTTCTTGTACTTTATTTATTAATTATATTGGAAAGTTACAACATACAAGTTTGTTGCATATGGGTAAAAAAAAGTCGTTTCTCCTTACGATTCAGTAGTTATCATTTTAACAAGTATCAAATTTAATTAAGAGAATAGTTATGGTTCTATATAGACAATTAGTTGTTGAAATAATTTGTTCGATCATGATATTTTATTGCTTGAGCATTCGATTTTATGTTGAATTTAATTTTTATATATCTACTTTTCTTCTAGAGGAGAAAATAAAATTCGATATTTAAACACAATATTGTAATATTCTTTTTTTTTAGTATAACAAAATCTGTTGATGTATTGTGTCTGCAATATAACAAAATTCATTAATCTAGACCTAATTTTATTCCACCTACACTCACCCTTGTCCCGCATTCTTTTCCGAATGGCATATTTCCACACCCTTATCAACCTACACATATTCTTTAGACTCTTACTTCATAATTCGATTGTTCAAAAAGAGAAATTCATTCCTAATGCTCAACATTTGTTGTGTGGATTTTTTCTCGAAAAATTTATAGAGATAAATTTGTCATTTTACAATATTTTCATGTAGAATTTATTCCTTTAATTTATTATCATCGACAAAGTAAAATATCATTTTTAAATGTATATTTTATTTGCAAAAAAAAATTGCAAAATCTATAGATTGAGTACAAAATTAAAAAAATTGAGTAATACAAGATTAAAAAAATATTTTTTCACACTCAGAAAAAAATACATATTTGACTTAGAATCTAGTAAAATATTTATTTGGTTCAATTAAAATTTTACTTTGTGTCAAACAGATTTTATTTTTGTGTCAAATAAATGTTATTTGTGTCAATTAAACTTTATTTGGAACAAATGAATAGTTTAGTAGGCTCTGAGGCAAATATACTTTTATTTAACTCAAATAAATGATATTTGGTTAAAATAAAACATTTCTCTCTTGGTGCAGATGGCGCAAAAATTCTTTCTAAAAATAAAATAAAAGAATGTGAAAAATGCTATTTTTTACTATTGTCTTTTTTACTGCCAACCAACGTAAATTTAGCTCGAAGAATTTTTTTTCCACAACTTTTAAAGTTATAATGAGCTTTGAAAGTTGACACATTTAGATATATTTATTCGACATTCGTGCAGAGTTTTATTTGTTGGTCACTTTGAAAGGCAATGTAAAATGTAAAAATCGCTGGTAATCTGAAACTTTAAATGGGATACAATGAAATAATAACATGCACTTATTCTCTCGGTCAGTGTACTCGGTGCGATAAACTTTTTTGCATGGTCATAGTTGTGTGCAAGAGAGTTGTGTATATATTTGTACGCAAGGCCGTTTATAAACTTAAATTCAAAACATTATATATAGATATTCAAACAAGATCTACTATTTAACGCCAATATAGCTCAATCAATTTCTTATCGGTAAAGATTAAAAAATCCTTTTTAATCCCATTATATATTAAGTGTGTATATCGTTAAATATGCAATTCATCAGTAATTGAAATTATAGAATTTGATTTCATAAGGAAAAGTTTAGCAACGAGAGTTATGAATTTATTATTGAATAGAATAGAATTTATTATTGAATTAGGTTTGAAAATCGAGTGTAATTAATTTTCATGTAATAAATAGAATATTAGTTTAATGAAATCTCGCGTTCTTTTCGTTATAATTAATATAAAAATCATTTATTTCTCCAAGTCAAATTGATTAGGAATTTTTTCAATTAGGTAATAATACTAATAATTAAATGTTCCAATGTGGAAAGAATTATTGATGTTTAATTTTTCATGAACTATCAAGCAATCTTTCAAGATCAAATTAAATTTATTGGTTATTGGTTATTAAAATTTTCCTGGAGAAAGATTTCAAAAATAACGTATAAAAACTTATGACTTTGTAATAATATTAGAATATTACCATCACTGTATAATTAGAAATAATTGTAAATATTAATATTTGCAATTATTTTTTCTCTTATTTTGTCCTCAAGACTTAAGTTGCGAAGAATGATATTTACTTGTTTTTTTTTTGTTAATAACAGTATAAACTACTTTCACAACCCTTTATTTACAGACATAATTTTTAAGTTGGAAAATAACGATCGAAAGATCAAAACATAAATTAGAAACGCAATTACAAACCAAAGGACTTAGTATTCACCACAAAACCGACTTTGGTTAAGAGTGCGTTCAACCTTCTGTACCCACCTTTCTTATTATCTGCTCCAGATAAAGTGCAAATGCCATGGATCACCTTAACCGAGATACACTAACTGGGGTTTGATAAAAAATAAATTAGAAAAAAAAAATAGAGATGAAAGAATACTTGTCGATTAAGAAGCAATAAGTCTGAGATTATACGAGTGAACGGATTTTGTCGTATTTTCTATGGCAAATCACGTGTCATGAAGACTTGTATCAGTGTCAATGACAGAAAATAGTTTCAACTATATATATATATATTCCCTCTACTATGGAGATTGGCATAGTGCAATTAAATTCTGAGCAAAGAACTCGTTGAATTTCTCACGTTTTGTCGGCGCAAAATCAATACAATTTAGGGAAAAATTAATTGACATTTATTGGTTGCGTTCCAGTTAGCGATTTTGTATTTCAACTAATAGAAACTGCTCCACAATCGCACGAATCAATGTCAATGCCAGCACTCCTTATGAGAAAGTGGTGAAATATTTTTCAGATATAGAAAGTGAAAAGATAGAAAAATAAAAGACTTGAAATTTTTTATCATTGTCTATTTAAAAACAAAAGTTTAATAATGATGAGTCAAGAACGATTTTTCCAGAATGATTACAAAGTTGTCAACGTTCAAATGAAATATTTCAAATGAAATATTTCAATTGAAATATTTGGAGAGAAAAAAATTACTTGTTGCAAAAAAACACATAAATTGGATATTTTTATGTCTGTAATTTATTTTTGAATTGATTAGGTATAGGCAATTGTTACTCTAATGGAATTTGATCTTCAGGTAGGAATAAATAAATTTCTGGTTCATTTGAACGTCCAGAGAGTTTATTTCCAATTATTTCTGATTCTTCCAAGATCGAAATTGAATTGTCATCTGCTATCATGTTTGAATTGAAAATTTATCACGGAACGCATTTCCATCTGATAAAATTTTAATGCCCACCAGAACAAGTGCAACTTTTAACAACATTCCGTATATGTAAATCATGTGAAACTTGAATTTTAAAGCAAGATTTCAAGTCTGAGATATGAATGTCATTTAGTGGAACACACAAATATTATTGAATCGAATACAATTTAGCTTGGTGCTTTATTTATTCAACACCTGTTGGTATAATCAATGTCAATGGCAATTCTAGTATATATATATTGCAAACTAGAGGCAAATCACCACAAGGTATAGACCATATATCAGAAACCAGGTTGATGTTACAAGAAGAAAAGTGAAGATGATGGATGCAATTTGTAGAGCAATCACGCGACTAATCTCGTGACTTGGAAGTGAAGAGTAATAGTGCACACACTGCACTTGCCTATACTTTATTATGCACCAAGTCACACTTTACTAAACACGTGTTACGAAACGTGCAATTTAATAATTTCATTTCCCATATTTATGCTGATGAAAATCGATTTTCTCCGGGCAAAAGAGAAAGGAAATTGAAAGCTCCGAATGAATTTAAA
Organism: Leptopilina clavipes; assembly: GCA_001855655.1. Classification (NCBI taxonomy): domain Eukaryota; kingdom Metazoa; phylum Arthropoda; class Insecta; order Hymenoptera; family Figitidae; genus Leptopilina; species Leptopilina clavipes. The sequence continues at coordinate 2,176 of JUFY01031114.1, read as the reverse complement.
ATTCACTAAAGGTCAAATATATTATTTTTATTTACCCACATTAATATTCACCAATTTATGTCTTCAATTATTTGATGAATACAATTAAAATACGGAAAACTTTGTGCGGTAAATCGTTGATAACTTAATGTGAGAATATCCAGTTCTACCAAGAAGATATAATTTTCCTGCTTGTTTATGAATCTGTAATTTTGAATCGGAGATTAAATTTTTTATGCTTGATATATTTCTTATATTTATGGCTGATAGCAAAGCTAGTAAAAATTTTACTTTGCAAAAATGTGGTTTAGTGGTAAAATTTTGAAACTGGAAATATTCAAAGATTTTCTAATTGTCTAGCAAAAAGTAAAAAAAAAACGAATTGTTTTAGTTGGAAAAATTCCAAGGTACAATTTTTCTTGGATTGAAAGGGATTATAAATTGTGAATGGCAATAAATAATATAGTGGATGTGAGAGAGTCACGTGAAATACTGTTTTTTGCTGTTTAGATGAAAGATCAATTGATAGCTATTAGCTTCCGAATGCTTTTTTTTCTCCTCCCAAGTTTCGAAGTATTTTTCCCTTTTACTGTTTATTTGTTCGTGTTTCACCTTGTGATATATGCAAAATAAAAGCAAAGGCAAACTCTGGAGGCACATTCACGGGGGCAATATGGACTATCTCGTGCCACAACATGGCACGTGCAGAAAGGCGCGGAATCACGTGCTACACGTGAGTCCTTCCAAGAGGAATTATTATATATATGTATATAGTATATCCCTTGCTTCACCCATTGAACACGACAACACCTTTTCCGCCAGATACGCAACTCTTGATTTCAAAATTTCCGCACACGTGAGGTCAATCCATCTTCTCCTCATGTATCTAGTTACAGAAATTTCCTTCAATATCTGCATTTTTAATTCCTTTAAAATTTTAAAATAATAATTGTTATTGTATTGTTAAATTGTTATTGTATTTCCCCCCCCTTTTTTTTTTTACTAATTTGTCAAAAAATGCAGTCGACCCTAATTTTGAAAGTCACCAAAGAGGACAAATTCACTCCCCCCATGAAACGTTTTTTCATGGGGGGAGTGAATGAACAAAATGATGAAAATAGAGTGCGAAATTCGTACGCGATGTACATTCGAATTAATTGTCGATTGTGGATAACGAATCCCAATTAATGTTGTTTGTGAAAGGTCTGATAGCTCAATAAAGAACGTTCGTTTGCCAATGTCATTGACCAAATATGCGATTTCTCACCTAGTCACGCGAATGCTGTGAGAATAATCCATTTTTTTTTGTCACCGCACAATTGATTGGATTTATGACGATTTGTGATAATTGATTCAGATTCCACATATGGATCTTTAACCTTCAATGGTGATCCACTTACGAGTCGCGAGACATTTGTTTTCTATTCCATGCGCACAACTCTCTCAATCAATGGGAAAACCTTGATTCACACCATCAGTAATGATTAAGAAAAAAAAAAAAACTTTATTATTATTCATAACGCGTTTGCTAGTTTCTTCAATGCTATTTATTTCACACTAATTTGGTACACCAAGTCCATAGTTTCGCGCTTATTTAGAATATATAAAAATCTCTGATGTAAAATTCAAAACAGTGTCATTTCGAATTACGAGAAATTTATTCAGTAGTAAATAATTACAATCATTGTTAATTAATAGTGAATTTTATTTATCTTCTTCGTATATATTTTTTTCTTCATGATTCATGTCACATATGAGGAATTTATCTAACATATCTGTATTATTTATTTACTCTAAATCTTGAATTACTCTCTAAATTTGAATTAGTAAAAATTTTAACTAATTTGAATTAGTGACTCACTTTTTGCTTTTGAATTAGTTAAAATTTACTAATCAATTAGTAGAAAATTTTTTTTTACTATTTATTAGTAAAATTTAACTAATTTGAAAGCAAAAAGTGAGTCACTAATTCAAATTAGTTAAAATTTTTACTAATTCATATTTAGAGAGTAGTAAAGATTTTAACTTGTTTTGAATTAGTGAATTACTTTTTGCTTTTGAATTAGTTAAAATTTACTAATAAATTAGTAGAAATTTTTTTTTACTATTTATTAGTAAAATTTAACTAATTTGAAAGCAAAAAGTGAGTCACTAATTCAAATTAGTTAAAATTTTTACTAATTCATATTTAGAGAGT
>JUFY01031111.1:0-11626 GCA_001855655.1 Leptopilina clavipes | reverse complement strand
CGTTCAGTCACAATTCCGCGGTCTTAAGTCTTAATAATTAAAAGAAATTATAAACCTTCTAAAAAAGGGTTAAACTTCGATTCCCGAGAGTTTTTTGGGGGAGTGCCTCTCGTGTTGTTAAATAAGGAATGGGTCTTCAGGCAAATAAGAACTCTCTCTCGTTAGAAAGAGGGATTCAGGCGTTGAAGTGAAGTAATTAAAAAATATACGACGATAAAATGACATTGGTAACAAATTGAGTTATATCCCTTCGAAAATGAATTTCTTTCCTCTCCCGCCGTTTTATGTATACATATATACATTCATACAGAAATATTTCATCCATTGAAAAAAATCCCTTTTATATAAGTTTTTCATTTCCATCACTCACCAAGTTTATTTCTCCCAAGTTTAATTATATCAGCAACAATTAACTATAGGTATATCTACACTCAGAAAAATGTTTGGTTCAACAAAAGTTTGGTTGTTCCTACTAAATTCTTTATTACACTGAAAAAAAATTTATTTGATTCAAATAACCGATTACTTGACTATTATCAAATAAATATTTACTTGAACCAAATAATTTTTATTCAAATCAAAAAAGTTGTAAGTGAAATAATAATTTTCATATTCGAATCAAATACCATTTAATTGACTCAAATAAAATTTATTTGATACAAGTAAATATTTATTTGATACAAATAAATATTTATTTGATAATAGACAAGTAATCGGTTATTTGAATCGAATAAATTTTTCTTTCAGTGTAATAGAAGCAATATTCATAAATAATATTATTTCGGTAAAAATGATTCGGTCCGCTTCCATTTATAATAATAATAATAATAATAATAATATAATATAATATAATATAAAATAATATAATAATAATACATAAATAATAATACTAAAGCGTTTGGTTAGGCCAACCAAATTTTTTTCTTAAATCGGTTTTTTAAATGTTAGTTGGACGAACAAAAAGCTTTAATCATATATTTTTTGCTAGAGCCAACAAAATACTTTATTAGAGGCCATTTTTTTGTTTTTCTTTTTGCCACAACCAAAGTTTTGTTGGCGCAACAAAAAGTGCCCAACAAAATTATTTTGTTAACAGGACGCGCACTATTATTTTTCCGAGTGTATTTATATTATTTGTTAGTCAGTTGTAATTATTTATAATTTCTTTTTTAGGTAAATTAAAAAATTTGTCGAACGATTTCGAGTAAAAAAGCAGAAAAGAAGGTAATTGAAATCCTCCAGATTGGGTTAGAGTTTTGCTATATCAGTAAGCACTCTAGTTTCGCAGGCGACTTATGTAAATTGACGGAAATGGTATGGAGAACTTTTCTGGGGGAAAATTCTGTTCCGCTAACGACCTACAAAGAGAAGTAAGAGAAGCGAGGGAGAAATGGAAGCGGACCGAATCATTTTTACCGAAATTAAATCGAAAATTAGACTCGCATTAAAATGCGGTTCTCGATAGAGGAGTCGCTCACGAGGATTGCAAGTGGCAGGACTAAAGTGAGATTCAAGAATAAAGTAAATGTTAACGAAATTCAACGTGTATTGCGTTTAACTGAGAGCAATGAAGAAAATTTTTTTTAAGAAAATTCAAAAAAATATTTAATAAAAAAATTTTTTTTATAACTGCCAAAAGGCATATTTTTTTTTTTTTTGTTCAATATGATGAAAAAAATGAGGTAGAGTTAAAAAGATTAAATATAAAACGATGTATAAATCAAGATGCTTAATGAGTTAAAAGTAAAGGGTTAGGGTTGTTTTCTACAAGGCGCAGGGTTAGAAGAAAGGGGATTACTCTTCACAGGGTACCGGCTCCAATTTACGATTCATTTCGTCGAAACGACCGCCAACGTTGGTGTGCAAGCTTATATATCGCTATTTTACCGATCTGAATAATTAATTTTAATAACGAATTTTCCAGGTTCGTTGTTACCTTCTTTCATTGTATAATATATTGGATTTCCTATGCCTCTCACTAAACTCAATGGTTGTGTGGTTTCGGCTTTGATGAACGTATAAGAATCGCTATACAAAACGATTAATTTTTTAAAAGCATTTGTTAGCTAAGTTTTACAATCTTAAGATCCTGCGAATTGTTTTCTTGGGTCAAAAATCAATTATATTCCACATAGAACGATATTTTCTTGAAAGTTTTCAGAAAGAACGTTGAGGCACTAGTGGAAACTTCCTGGGGTGTGATTTTTTAATTTCATTTTGACTTTCGATTCGATATTGACTTTGACTTTGACATCAAGAAATATTTTATTATCATATTATTTGTGTATAATATAAGTTACATGATTACATTACAGTATTTAATTAATGTAGTAATAATGATACAGAGGAGTTTCTGAATGAGTGAAAGTCAAACTCAAAGTGAAAGTCAACTTCAAAGTCAATGTTAAAGTAAAAAAGAAAGTCAATTTCGAATCGATAGTCTAAGTCAAAGTCAAAGTCACAGTCAAAGTCAAAGTCAAAGTCACAGTTAAAGTCAAAGTCAAAGTCAAAGTCAAAGTGAAAGTCAAAGTCAAAGTCAAAGTGAAAGTCAAAGTCAAAGTCAAAGTCAAAGTCAAAGTCAAAGTCAAAGTCAAAGTCAAAGTCAATATTGAATCGAAAGTCGAAGTGAAATTACAAAATAATTATATTAAATCAAATTATTCCAATACAATAAAAAAGAATATTCTTCTTGTTATAATAATTAAAATTTTTCTGTTTTTCGATCACTATAGAAAATTTTTTAGGAGCAAAATTTTTGATGTTACTTTTCTACTAATCGAAATATACTTTCTAAAAAAAGTTGTATTATCTTTCATACCAAAAGTGAAATAATTTCTTCATTGCAAATTTACCAAAAAGTTGTAAATTTATAATTCTCTAAATATTTCTAATTGTTTCCAATTACAGATTAAAATTAGACTTTTGTAATACTCTTGTTTCTATGAAATTGAAATTTTTTTTTCCTGATAGGCAATTGAAACGGATCTATAAAAGAAATTGAAATTCCTTTCGGATTAAACTGTTTATGTCCTCTCGTGCGTTTTAATATAATAAAATGAATGCACATAAAATTAATTGAATGATTAAAATAATTATTTTTCTGGAAAATAATACCGGAGACAGGAATTTGAAGACTTCTCGAGCGATTGGAACTTGTAGAATGCCATTTGCAGGATTATAAGAACTGTTTTATTTTTAAAAATCGATTTTCATCTCCGGATGAGCTTATCTAACGTCATCTCGTGTGTCCAGAAACTCTTATCGCTTTATTTCCTCTCTTTTTTTTTTTCTTTTTTTTTTTTTTTTTTTTTTGTTTTGTTTATTTTCTTCATCACCGCGCGAATAAACGTTAAGAGAGTTATGACGTATAGCTCGTTACGCATGCATAGGTGCGAGCATTAAACGCAGAAAACAGGTTGCGTCTTTTGCGAGAATCGCGTGACTCGATTCTCTCCCGTTTTATTCAAAGTGTATTCATTTATAATTAAATTTGTTTTTAAAAAATTCTTGCGAGTAAAATTCGTTTCTTCTCTCTCTCTCTCTCTCTCTCTCTTTTTCTTTCTCTGTCTCTGTCTCTGTTTTAGTGATGCAATGTTCCAATTTTCAGGTGAGAATCAATTAAGATAACTGGTTTTTGATCTTGAAAGAATCGCGTGACTTAATATTCTCTCGTGATTCTATTTGCGAATAAATAATTAAATCGATACACTTTTTGGAAAGTTCTTTATATATACTTAAAGTGAGACATCTTGAGTTATTCTTTATGCATGTAAATATTTTTTTTGCTTTATTTTAATACACTTTGAAGGAAGAAGACGTAAAAATGGGAAATTTTATTAGTTGCAAGTTTTGCTTTTCTATTTTTATTTTTAAATTAAGACAGTAGTTCTTTTCTTTAGAAATTTGCGGTTTGAGGGGCGAACATAACCTTAAACACGTCGCTGTTTATATAGACCAAGAGGTGAACATAACCTCAAAATTATCAAATCGGGAGAGAAACATAACCTCAAAGATGTCGCTTTTTATACTTATAGGTCAAGAGGTGAACATAACCTCAAAATTATCAAATCGGGAAGGAAACATAACCTCAAAGATGTCGCTTTTTATACTTATAGGTCAAGAGGTGAACATAACCTCTAAATTATCAAATCGGAAGAGAAACATAACCTCAAAGACGTCGCTGTTTATTTAGACCAAGAGGTGAACATAACCTCCAAATTATCAAATCTAGAGAGAGATACATAACCTCAAAGATGTCGCTTTTTACACTTATAGGTCAAGTGGCAACATAACCTCAAAAGTAAAGTTTAATTATTATCAATAAGTTTCATATTGCGGCGTCACGTCATATTTTGCAAAGGTTCTGATTTAGTGTTAGGTACAAAATTATGGATCCACGCACCCTTTCTCGTGTGGCATGACTCTCGACCCTTTCTCGTTAGCCGCCTACATTATATTACCCATCGAGGGACATGTATCATTGCCTCTTTATATGAGTATATCTGTATCAGCTTGAGAAACATTTGCAGCTCGCATTTATTTCACATATACATATATGTGCAAGTGAACACTGTGCCGTCCCACCTATGTACATCTACGTTCAATAAAGTTCCAATATCTAATTAATGTATATTAATTCTTTTTTTAACGTCCATAGAAATTTAAAAAAAAAAAAATATGATCTATTTTTAAAATCAGATTATGATATCTGAACACATTTCCGCACAGGTACGTTTCATTTATGTAAAATTAATTTTAATTATATTATTTGTTAATAATGTATTTGTTAATAAAAGTAAAATTATAATAATATAAATAAAATTAATATTTTTAATAATAAATTTTTATTACCTAATACAAAATATTAATGAAATGAAAAAAAAATTATAATAAATAAAAATAAAGAATGATTAATAATGATGAGAGAGATTGAATGTGAAAATATTAAATTATTAATGTTGCGAACTGTACATTTGTGTGTGAAGTAAATGCAATGTCGTGTAGCGTGGGCTGCCCTGTGGCGCGCAACTTTAAATTGATGTAGTGCATTGAGGGAACAATGCTTTTGCGAGCTCTTGCACGCAATAGTCAACCATCCTACAGTGCCCACGTGACTTTTTTTCCCCCTCCCTCTCATCCCTCTCGCTGTGCAAAAAGAAAAGAGAGAAACTAGTCGCAAAAGAAGAATAAGAGAATCAACAAAACTTCCAATGAGTGTATATATATAAAATCGTTGGAAAGTTCATTTGCGATGGACAAAACATTTACAACCGGAACCCATCCATGTCTCTTGGTGGAGCGCATTGTTGTCTTGTACCCCCTCCCCCCCCCTCCTTTCTCCCTATCCCTCTGATGTTATCTACTGGCTTGACGTTGTCGTGAATTGTAAGACATTGCTTCGACGAGATAAAAAAAAATTTTTTTTTTAAAAAAAAGGTAAATAAAGACGGAGACAATGTAGAAAGAGAGAGAGAGAGAGAGAGAGAGAGAGAGAGAGAGAGAGAGAGAGAGAGAGAGAATAAATGATTTCGAACAGACTAAAAATTTATTTGTTTCAAATAATGGATTACTTGCCTATTATCAAGTAAATATTTATTTAATACAAATAAATATTTATTTGTATCAAATAAATTTTATTTGAGTCAATAAATGGTATTTTTAATTTAAATAAGAGGAATATTGATACAATCACAATTTATTCACTCAGAAAAAAGATATATTTGCCTCAGAGCCTACTAAACTATTTGTTTGGTTCAAATAAAAATTTATTTGGTTAAAATAAAAATTTATTTGGTTTAAATACAATTTTTATTTGTTTCAAATAAATTTTATTTGGTTCAAATAAAAATTTATTTGGTTCAAATACAATTTTTATTTGTTTCAAATAAATTTTATTTGGTTCAAATAAAAATTTATTTGGTTCAAATAAAAATTTATTTGGTTCAAATTAAATTTTTATTTGTTTCAAATAAATTTTTTTTGGTTCAAATAAATTTTATTTGGTTCAAATAAAGTTTTTATTTAAAACAAATTAATATTTTAGTACGCTCTGAGACAAATATACGTTTATTTAAAAATAAAAAGATAAATTTCATTAAAAAATAGGCAAAAAATAAATAAATTTATAAATAATATAGATTGCCAAAATTAAATGAAATTATTAATAAATAATATAAAAATGAGGAATTTTTCGTAACGTATATAGTTGGATAGGCTCTATTTCAACTCTGGCATCGGGTATTTTCTCGATTGCACATGAAATTAGTCATGACTGCTTGCGCAGGGTAGAGCATGTGTTATTCTTAATGTCACCCGTACATCGAGACGCGTCAAGTAAACGATTTATTTAATGTAACAAAACTAACTTTCGCCGCGTGTCTGTCACTTGGTTTTCTCAAGTGAGGAGGAGTGCCATCTGACTTTATTATCGCAAATGTAGTCTTGGAACCTTTCCCATTGTATAATTGTATTTATATATATGTATATGACATTCGACATTTTCAAGCAGGTGAGAACAAAAGTCATTGCGGTGTCAATTATCAGAAACACTAGATTTCTTCAGGTTATGGCCATGATTGGATAAAGGCCAAAGATCACTGATTAGTGAATGCCAATCTTATATATATGGAAAGTATATGTCTATTCTCATATTACATATAAATATATAAAATATTTTCCAATTGACTTTTATTTTATTTCTATATATATATGTTTCTCTTATAGCCTCGCATTTAGCACACAATAAATTTTATTTCATCGTACATAAGTTTTTCTCCGAATTTATTAGTCAGTTTAAAATGTGTAATTTATGCGAATAACAAATTGAAAGATTTTTTTTTTAGTTATATTTTAATACTATTTTTTTGTCTTATCGCTTCTATTTTCTGAAAAATATGGCCAAATGTATTTTTTAGGATTCTCTTACTTTTTGTGAAACACGCCCATTTTCTTAGGGGCGTGTCTATTTTTTCATGAAGACGCTCCCTTTTTAGGGCCACACCCATTTTTTATAGACTACTAAAGAATCTTTTATTTTTCGCTTAGGAGTATTTCTTAAGAGGCGTGCCTATTTTCCTGAGGACAATCCCATTTTAGGGCCACACCCACCTTTTTTATACTACTAATGAATCTTTTATTTTCCCCTTAGGAGTATTTATTGAAGGCGTGCCTATTTTCCTGAGGACCCTCCCTTTTTTAGGGCCACACCCACTTTTTTTAGACTACTAAAGAATTTTTTATTTTCCCCTTAGGAGTATTTATTGGAGGCGTGCCTATTTTCCTGAGGACACTCCCTCATTTTAGGACTACAACCACTTTATTCTGGAATACTTTTATTCAGACGGTTTTTTAATTTTCTCCTTGGGAGTATTTACGCTTTTTTAAAAACACTCCTTTTTGTCAGGACTCCTCCCACTTTTTTTGAAACCACTCCCCCTTTTGATGGACTTTTCTATACTACGCCTATATTTCCATGAACACGCCTTTCTCTGCAAAAGCATTTTTTTTCTAGGACCACTTGACCTTTTTGAAAGTATTCTATTCTGGAAGATATATTTTCATTTTTGTCTATTTTTACTTTTTAGAACCACTTTCCTCTTTTAGAGTCTATTTAATTTTATATTTTTATATTTTATTATTTTATTGTATATTTTTATATTTTTTTAGATATGTTCTCTTTTTTAGGACTCCTCCTACTTTATTGAAAGAAACCACTCCTCTTTTATAAAACTACTGTACATTTATACCACTTCTAATTAGGCAGGCGTGGCTACTGAAAATTTAGGGCGTGGTTTATGCATATATTAAGAAACGCCCACTCTCCACAAATGGGCGTGCTTTTAGGCTAGTAAATGACAACAACTCAAAATTATGTGTGGGCGTTTTAAAGGGCGTTGCTTGTAAAAAGGAGTGGAGCTAAGGCAAACTGTAGGCGTGGCTTGGACAAATACTAAATATCAAGAAATTTTACACTTACCAAATGGAAGCTCTCCTAATCCGAATATTTAAATTATTACTAATTATAAAAATAGATAAAGGTTAGGCAAGTAAGTAATTAGGGTGGTTTCCAAAAATATGGGCGTGGTTTGAAAAAAGGGTGGAGCAAAGTAATCCCGTAGGCGTGGCTTGGGAAATAGTATCAGTCAGAAAAGTTTAAACTTATCAAATAAGAATCACAGATTATTCCTACTTATGGAAATAGATAAAATCAAATAAGAATCACAGATTATTCCTACTTATGGAAATAGATAAAATCAAATAAGAATCACAGATTATTCCTACTTAAGGAAATAGATAAAGGAGCAAGTGGGCAATTAGAGCGATTCCAAAAAATAGAGAAAGGTAAATTGACATGTGGGCGTGGTTTCATTAAATAGGAGTGTCTATCAAATTCTAGCGTGGTATTGAGAGTAGGCGTGGTTTTACCAGACAAGAGTGGATTTTAAACAATGTGGGCGTGGTTTATAACAGAATATATGTATAATTTATTATTATTTTTTCCTGTTTCATGAAATAATGTGGGAACAAAAGCAAACATCATTCATCATCTAAAGTCGTAAATATACAATGAGATGGAGAGATTTGTGAGCGAAATGTTCTTCTTGGAGGATGGAAAGTAGAAAGGAAGGAATGAAAAGAAGTTACGAGAGAATCGCGATTCACTTGACAGTTGAGGTGTCGGGTGGTCGGACTCGGGCTGCTGTCAGCTTGTCAAGCTGTCAGCCCACGCACGTTGTTGTTGGCAATGGAGTTTCTGTGATTGTGAATTCACACCAACACCTCTTAGACTTGGGGTCCATCAACACAAAAATACATTGTGTCCACCATCCCTTTTTTTTCTTTTGGCAATGACTTTGCACCTTTTTTTCCAATCTCTTCCAGCAGCTAAAGCTAAATGTCATTAGTCGTAAGACGCGTGTCAATTCCTTCGATTGGCCACTTTTTTGCCACTCTCTCTCTCTCTCTCTCTCTCTCTCTCTCTCTCTCTCTCTCTCTCTCTCTCTCTCTCTCTCACTCAACTTTTGTCCTTTCTCTTATCTCTCCAAGAGAGCGATTTTAACGAGGCTAACTACCTTGCAGGTGTTCTTTGTGCTTTTAAATTAACGTCAAGAACTTGTCCATTAGATGCATATCTGTGATTAATGATTAATTACATTAACCCAAAAAGTCTAGTTCTAATCGTGAAAACTAAACTTATATCGACAATCGATTAAAACGAATTAGCAGCGAGAATCGTAAATCTAAAAGGCTCTTCAAGAGCGATGAAGATTTACTAAGCGCCGTTTAATGCTTTCTCTATTGGCGTTTGCCGCCTAATTACTGTAGAAATAAGACGTCGTTTTCCACCCGAAAGATTTTGCCATCGCGTCTGTCTGTTTATAAAATCGGTGGAAATATCCTAAATGATTGGATCGAAAGGTCAATTGTAAGTAATGACATCGTATACCGCGGTTGATTAAAACAAAAAGTTAGAGGCAAGTTCGTGCTTAGTTAGACATCTTATTGCATTCGACTCGTGAGCGAAGTGTTATATGCAGACACTCGGGACAGTTGGCAAAGTACCTCGACACTCGTACGGTAGTCAACTAAAGTATTCAGATATGCGTAAAATCATCTTCACTATCTTTTCTCACTATCGTTTCTTTAAGTCTCAAAGATAATAATATCTTTTCTTTCGCATGTCCCTTTTTCTCAAGGAATGCAACATAGAATACTGAAATTATTATCTAATTAAGATTAGAAGGACGGAATTTATTATATTACACCTATTTCCTATAAGAACATTGCACATTTCCTTATTATGTAAGATTGTTATCTCAACGGTCGAGAATATGGAAAAAAAAAAATATCTTCCATTTCAATTGTATAAGTTTATTCCGCGTCATTTTATGTTCATCTTCCATCTGCACGAAAAAATTAAAATCCTATTTTTTAATTTTATTTTATTTTAAAGAATGTCACAATATTCAAATTTTTAATACATGTGACATTTTCTTGAAATTCAATCCACACGTTTTGAAACAACAATTCGAAAAATTATTTTCATTTATAAAATCGATTTTCATATTTACATTTTAGAATAAATTTTATGAAAAATGAAAAATGAAAAATTTTATACTCCAATTTGCGATAAATTTTTCCAATAAATTATTCTAAATTTTTTTGTTTTGTGTATTTTATATTTCTGGTTGCTGAGCAACAATTTCAATGATCAAAATTTCTGGCAAACAGTTCGTTTGTTATTGAGAAGGTCACTTGAGACAAAAAATGTTTGGTAAAATTGATCGGATATTATAGTAATGGATTAAAAAAAAATTTTTCAATTTGATAAATGTATGACATATTGAATTTATTCCTAAGCCTTTTTTAAAATATTACTAATTATTACGATACAAATTTATTGCTTATTAAAAGAAAACTAATTATTACGATACAAATTTATTGCTTATTAAAAGAAAACTAAAATTCATACTTGGAAAATTTCTATTTTCTTTGTTTTGTTTGCTCTTCCTCTTGAGAAATTCAATCGAAGTTTTCTTTTTTCATGTTTTTGAAAATCAATAACACGCGATCCTCTTTTGTTAGTGAAGTAATGCCAGAAAATTTCTCCGATAAATGCTGCAAACGCTAGCAAGTAACCGAAAATCATCAGTATCAAGACTCGCATCAAAAAATCTGATGATTGACTTTCCGCTAATGAATTGTCACTGAAAATTGCTGGCACCGTAGAGCGATAAATACCCCACTTTGATAATAATCCAATTTCAATAAATTGAAGTACTTTCTTGTTGTAATTGTCCATTATTAAAAATCCCGATTCAGCTAGAACAGCAACTGCTGCGTATGAAAGAGTTTCATCAATAATTTTCATTCTTATTTTTCTGCCTAAAATTCTGTCCTGGTTTATGCGCTTCAAAAACTCTTCACTCCTCAATGCGCACGATACATTTTTATAAATTGGTAATTGTTTAAAGCAATTTTTCTTTTCTTTCCTCGATTGAAATAATGTAGTTCTATTTCTTAATTTCTTGATATATTTTGGTTCATTAATGTCCTCATGAAAGAAAGAGCCAGTTGATGTGTGCAAAGGGAGATTAGTAGCGCTGAGATCTTCCAAGGAATTAATTTCATGATACATTTCAGTTTGTAGTTCAATGTCTGTTATCATCGAATGAAAGAAACCAGAATAAATGATACACATCAGCAATAGACAGCATAAACTGATTCTTTCTCGTAAACTTTTTGGAACGTTTGGAAGACCCATTCCTAAAATTATACCTGCAATGTTCAGAAGTTGCCAGCAATCATTGTCGGATTTCACCAGGAAGAAAATAATACGCAGGACTATAATAAGTAACATGTTTCCAGCAATTGCTATCAGTAATTTCCAACTTAGAACATTTATTGTGAAAGAAGTGGGTATTTTTGGAACTATCACATGCATAGCCAGCAAACTTATGAAGCGACTATAGAAAGTTTGCATTTGTCTCTCTGTGTGATAATATTCTAAAAATGCTAAATATAAATGTGCTTTGTAAGGATCTAGGTAAATAATGAATGATTTCTTCATTCTTACGTATTGTATGCTGTAATTTAGACAGACTGAAATTGTATCTTGTATCTTTTT
>JUFY01031106.1:0-24525 GCA_001855655.1 Leptopilina clavipes | reverse complement strand
ATTTAAAAAATTGTAATTTAAGTGTTAATTATGAATGTGAATTTTATTCATCAAAATAAATTTATTATACAGTTTCTTACTTTGATTAAAGACTATTACTTTGATTAAAGACTATTTCGCAAAAAAATTAAAAGTTTTAGTTAAATATGTTTAATTTTCAATACTTTATATAATAAATTTAATGTACAAACATTAATTAACAATATTTAGTTCAAATATTATAAAATTTGAACTTAAAAATAATAATTTTACTTATTAGCCATAACGCCCCGGCCTGGGGCGTATTGAATAGCTCTGCATTACTCCAGAAAAACCGTTCTAGAAAAAGAAGTAGGAGAGATATCGGGACGTTTTTTTTTTTAAAAGAAAGCTGAAATACTAGAGTAACTTTTCTGTGGGATAAACATTTAAATAATGTAAAAATGACGAAGTAAAATAACAAAGAGTAAAAAGTTAGCCACTACACCCCGGTCTCCCCTATATTATAAATTATATTAATATATTAGTTATATTATAATATTTTACTTTTACTATTACTGTATTTTACTTTAAAAATATTATATTTGTTTAAAATATTTAATAATTGAAAAAATTTAATTCAAATTATCCGCAGAAGTTGTAAAACTTTCAAATGATAACGAAATATTTTTTTTCGTTATAAATATTGCAAAAAATTAGTAATTGCAATCAAGGGAAAAATCTATTCTTTTATGAATAAATCTTGGTTCTCATTTAAGAATATAAACGTCTTTAATTTATCATTGCTAGAATATAATACATTTTTAAAAATTAGAAACTGTTTATATTAAGAATATTTTTTTTTGCTTTTTTTATATTTTTTACTCAATATTTTTCTTTATTTATGAAGTGATTCTTATTTTAAGAATATTATATTCTAACTGTCGTTTCTGCTTTTTATATTTGCATCACTGTAAACTTGAAAGTATCAAATTGATACCAAAATTATCAAATTGATTCCAAATTCTTGGATCAATTTGATACTTTTGGTATCAAATTGATACTTTTAAGTTTACAGTGATAATAATTCATCATATATGATAAATTGAATGGGAATTACAATAGGAGCCAAGAATTATTCTTAAAGTCAGAATAAAATTTTGTCAATGTTAATAAAAAGCAAAAAAGGGTAAATTAAAAAATTTTGAAGCTATGTAATTTTCTTTTTTTTTCTAATAAATTTTGATCTTGAGGAATAAATTATTAAACAGGTTCAAATTTGAACGGTTTCGGGAACTTTAGGAACATTAATTCAAAAGAATATTTTTAGTATATAATTATTTTTATTTGGGAAATATAAAAATTTGAAAACTAGTTTAAAAATTTTTTTTTTTTTTGTAAAATAAATAATTTTTAAATAATTTAATAAGGTAAATAAATAATTTACCTTTTATGTGTATAATTTAAAATCGAAGGAAAATATTTGCGAGTTAAATATATTATTTACATGCAAATTAATTTTACAACAACAAGAACAAAAAAAAAAGCAAAAAATAGTTTGAAATTTGAATATTTTTGTTTAAAAAAAAATGTTTGATCCAAAAATATCAGTTTTCAGCTAATTCGGAGACTGGAAATTGTTTTTTTTTTGTTACCTTTTTGAATTGTTTGAACTCTGTTTGAACTCTTTTTAACTCTTTTTAACTCTGTTTTAATTTTTCTCTCTATAATGGAAATATATTTGCATCGATTATTTATATATACTGACGGAAGAATAAACGCTCGACTATGTATATAATAATGAAAACAATGGGTCAATAATGAATTTTATTGATAACAGCAACTAGAACGGTATTTGAAATTGGATCGACAATTTTCTATTGTGAGGGCAGTATTCCGTTATCGGGATGCTGTATAGATGTATCAAGATCCTGATATTCGAGTGTGTACCCTCCGCACGTCGCGCTGCTTTCATAAAGTTTCAAGTGCGTTATATGTTCGAACAAAGTGTTACTGATACTGGTTTTATATATATACGTAATAGAACAGTTAACGGTGACTACCGAGAGATAAGAAGAAAGAGAGAAAGACAGAGGAACACTTGAACGCGATGCATGCGTTACATGTTTGTTTTGTTCCACTTAGATGAGTATTACGTTATGTAACGGTGTTTACGACTCTGTAACTGTATACGAAATTCCATAAAGTAGCCGCAATGTTGATTTAAGCTTATTATAATATATATATGTGCTTTTAATGCGCATATAAAAATTGAAAATCGATCGGCAATTTTTTTCTATAAAACAAAACATGAATATTTTAATTCATATTTATAAAATCGGCTGAATTTTCCCTGAAATATTTCAAAATATGGGAATTTTTAATACCGAGAGAATAGACCTAAAAGTATCAAATTGATACCAAAAGTATGAAATTGATTCAAACATTTGGAATCAATTTGATACTTTACTTTTGGTATCAATTTGATACTTTTAGGTTAACTTTTAGGTGCAATTCTTGTGCTTGAAATATCATTTTTAAAGGATTCAAGTGCGAATGACATAATAAGTATTATAAGTCCGCCGTGACCTTCGCTTTGAATTCACTCGTTTTTATTTTATATACGTCGTATACCGTTTTTACTTTGCGAGGTTGAAAGAGTTCTGCAAATTAGGCCGTGGCCCACTTTTACAGCAACGATAGGATAGTCTAGCGGCAGAGAAGTGTGGGAGGGGACTAAGAGTTCAAAAGAGGGGGAAATACTTATTTTAACGTAGAAAGGAGAGTGGTGGGGGGAGTGAAAGAAGGAGAGGAAAAAAATGCCTCTTCATTCAATCATCGATGAAAAATTATATATTCCAAATTCAGAGATTTCTCCGAAAGAAAGAAAGAAACTTGATGGAAAAATAAGAATACGACAAACAAGAGGATATGAATCAATACCAAAAAGGCAGAAAGAAAATTAACATAAAATACAAAAAAAATAATAATTTCATCTTGAAAATTAATTTACGAACATTATTAAGAAATCATGTAACGTGTAGAAGACATTGTTGAGTCTGTAACAGTCATTCATTAAAAGCAATGTAATCTTATCTATGCGATGAAGATTAATTTTCAGTAGTGTTACGTAAGATTAGACCTGAATCCTTAAACATCTTTCTAGGAAAATTTTATGACTTATATACAGAACTAGAAATTCTTTCCTTTTTCTATTATAAAATATGAAAAACAGTAGGAAATATATTAATAGAAAAGAGAGAAAAATTATTTCAGAGGAGAAAAAGTAGTGGGCATATAATTCAATTTCGATCAATTGGAAATCGGTGTTTTGGATTTTTGTTTCGATTGATAAAATAGTCGACGTTTTCTTGGCTTTGGATGACGCAATAATATTCTTCTATAACACGTCAAAAGTCTGTCGCAAGAGAGGCCTTTTCTCTGTAAGTGCCAGTAACCTTCTCTCTCTCTCTCCTTCGTTTCATATTTATGCATCTACTCAGAACTAAATAACATTATTTCCGTTTTCATTTCCAGAAATTGTGAATTTCCGTTTTTGGGATTTATATGTATTGGAAAGATGTATTTACCTTAAGTTGGAATAATTATTTTGATTGTATTATTGTATTATTGTTATAGTACTATTATTATTATTATTCTTATTATTATTATTATTTTTATTCTTATTATTATTATTATTCTTATTATTATTATTATTTTTATTATTATTATTATTCTTATTATTATTATTCTTTTTTTTTGCTGAGGGACTTTTGGGAAATCTGCATACAGATTATTATTATTATTGTATTATTTGATTATATTTCATTGTATTTAATTGTATTTCATATTGTGTATGTATTATTTTTCAGGAAAAATTCTTTGTCACGGTGACGGGATTCGAACGCTCGACGCAGTCATTGATTGTGCCTTACTCCGCGACGCTAATACATCGGTTTGAGTGTAACGTTTCGCAACGCGGCAAATGAGTGAGTAAGATAAATTTTTTTATTTGAAAAAAAACTGGAAGTTAAGACAAAGAAAGCACTTTGTTTAAAGATTTAGAATATTTTCCCTCAAATTATTAGTTTTACATTTTTTTAAAAAGGGAATTTTGAATTTTAAATTCGTCTTCTAGTTTTAATCAAGATGCGACTGATGATAATTTAGTAGATAATGTCTATACTTTAAAGAATAAACCGGTTCAGAATTTTGCGTAAAAAGGAAAAGTTTTTGCAAAAGGAAAAAAAACTTTTACATAGTAAAATCCCTTTTACAAAGGGAGAGAAAAATGTAATGTGGCTAATGATTGTATATTATTACAAAAGCGCAACACTTGATGGGGACTAAAAGTGTAGTTTGCATAAGTTTTGACATATAATTATTAAGTATCCCACAAAGTTAAAATTTCGATAGATTTTCTTCTTGAACTTTATATAGATATATTTTTTGTTATAAAGAAACACATTCAGTGTTGGCTAAGTACGATTAACTCGATTGCGTCAAGAATATAGGTATATATATTCCAAAGATATTCTTGCGTCATTCTATACAAGATTCTTGTTTTCTTTTTAACAACATTTTCTATTGTTAAACAAATATTGTTTACATGTTACCAATGATTTTGTTTTTTCTTTCCTTCTTTTTTTCTATCAAAAAAAAAAGAACGTAAAGAATAAACACATTCAATGTTGACTAATAAAACAATAATTACACTTGCAAAACACGTCATCGCACAATTTTGTTTATCGAAAATATTTTCATCGAGTTCTTATCGCGTTTCTTCAATTAACCCCCTTAATTTTCATTCATTACATATATATATGTAATAAGAAAAAATTACGCAAAATTTCTCAATTTTTATTCTAGGTGCAAATAATAAATTAGAGATGAAAATTAAAAATTGAATATTAATGAGGTAAATTGATTGATAATTAATTACAATACAAACAATATTAGTTAATTGTAATTAATTTTACTTATAAATCTGGATGATGGACATTTATTGTCTTTTTTGAAAAATTATTAAGTTCAATGATATTGCTATTAAACAATTGTTCAATTGTATTGTTCAATTACCATTGTCTTGTTGATAAAATTATATGTTGAGAGATTAATGTCAAATTTTTTCTGCGATTAACTAAATTAGTAATAACAATAAAAATAAATAATAATAAAATGAGTCTAAGACACGTGAAGAGTGAATAAGAAACGTGATAAAATGTTTAAACATGTTTGAAAATTTAAAATGAAAATCATGATTTTGAAGTTAAATTTTTATCGTTGAAAAAAAAATTATTTCTTCCTTTTCATAAAATCAAATTACCAATTGACAAATCGTTTATTACAGTAACAATTTCTCGAAATTCGTAATGAACCAACCAAAGTTTTCATAAACTTTTCGCATACCGGGAATATGTGACGGGCTAATTGCATAGTCGACATATTTTTGTCATCATAATGCAATAATAGTTACCTATCGTGAAATTAATACGATACCGAGAATTAATCGTTGCTTAAAAAATAAATGTGTTTGAAATTTGATTCGGAGGAGGAAGACCGGAAATTTAAAGCAGAGAAAAGAAGAATGTTTCTAATAAATATTTCCATTCATCGTTAAAAATGAAAAATTTTATCGTCTTTTTTGAAAATAATTTAAATTTTTTTTTCGAAAATTAAAGTTTAAAAAAAACTGTTTTAAATATAAATCATTTTTTAATTATGGGGGAGATTTTTTTTTTTGCAAATGGACATTTTTTAATAAAAACGTTTTTCTTTGTTTCATTTTGTTTATACACAGAAATAAATTTTCCCCCATAATTTAAAAAAAATGTAAATTGCTTTTGAATTTTATAGAATTCTAAAAGAATAGAAATAATTTCAAAAAGGAAGAAAAATATTTCAAAATCTAATTTGAAAATTGAATGAAGAAGTAAGATTGAAAAGATTTATAAAAAAAATAATTTGCAAGAAAAAAAAAAAAAGAAAATTTTAAAGGAAAAAAAAATGTTGATCGATAGAAAAATAAAGTTCCAAAGACTCTCGTTCCTAAAAGTCACGTGTGTGTCGACCCGGCATATTTCAAAACTTTCGCCGCTTAAAATCGCGAAATTGTGTGTTAATTAATTCTAAGACTCACCAATTTTGAAAGGTTCCTTTAAGCACGACTTCACGAAAGAACTGGAATCCACTTTTGCGAAATTCTATTAAGTTTCCAAATGTGAATATGAAAAACCAGAAAAAAACGAGTTCTCGCAAAAATCACTATTTTTTTTTTGTTTGGCTCAAAGAATCAAATGTCTCGAGCAATTTGAAAACAAAAATCACAATTTTTTCTTCTGATCAATGCAGACGACACTTCCTGTCGGGTTCAATGTTTTGCACTTGACCCTGGTCCTTTTAACGGCGGAGAAAAAATCTCATATTCCAGAGGTGAAGAAGAAGAAAAAAAAAACCAGAAATGTTTTATCCACTTGTTAAGGGATGCTACGTAGTCACGACTGATTGTACCGATAAAATGTTATAACACAGAGAGAGAATATATATGTTATATATAAAAAAAAGAACTTGGCTCCGTTTTTGCTTTGCCTCGCGAGAGGAGGAAATTTTATAAAACACAACCGCTCGGTACAATGTCGCGCTTGGAACTGAAAACTGAAATCGTGCTGCCGACTTCGTCTTGGCCCCAATGTCGTCTGACTTGGGGTTTGATGAAGGGAAGGCTGTGTGTTTGAATGCTGCTTCGTGTGTTCTTTTCAAATCTGTGTGAGGTTTCATGTGTGCATTGCGCCTTTCTCTGATAGTGTGCATTTGTATTTTCTGTCTGTGCTTCTTTATTGTGTGCGTGCGTGAGTGTATCGATGGGGCACGTAGGTGGGTGGATGAAACAGTGGGGGCAATACTCGATGCAGGTGGGGGAGTTTGTATCCCCACTTTCATTTGAACCGCGAGAGACATGCTCACCGCGATTCTCTTTTGCGTCAGGAAAATGATAGAGAGAGAGAGAGAGAGACGCCCCACTATCACAACATACTATATGTCTTCGACATCGCGGACAACGCAACGAGCCATACAACTAATTAGATTGCGTCGTGTCGCGATGCCGTGCGCCACACACTTCATTCTTCGATCACATATGTACTTTTTACGACGATATGACACAACTTTGTCTCGAGTGCAATACATTTTTTTTCCTCTTCAATATATTATACGAGACGCATAATATATATTATGAATATCCAACCGAACAAAAAGAATTTTTTCCTCTTTTTCATAAAATTGCTCAAATTTCATAAAATCGGAAATTGATCCATTCATGAGAAAAATATGTTACTTAATTATAGGAAAGATCTTCTTTGCTCTTCTGCACATTTTGGAAAATATTTCATTTCTTTGTTTTATTTATTGTAAAAGGAACTCTCTGGTTTTTTTTTTTGAAAATATTTCTTCATTGTCTTGTAAATATGTACTGAAAAGTAGTGGCTAGATTGTAATTTCTTCGAAACGGTAGTTTACCGTCCAGACGGTAGTTTCTTTAAGTGGTGATCATAATCAATGAGGTGGTTGCAATTAATTGGTGTATTAAATAAGGGTAACAAGTCGACAGTAGATTAGTATCGATGGTTTTTATAATCGACGGTAATTGTACTGAATGGTAGTTACAATTGATAGTTTTGATCGGTAGTTACTATCATCAATGGTATTTACCAGTTAATAATAATTATAATCAACGATAATTACAATCAATGGTGATTAGGTATAAATGGTTCTTATAATCAATATTATAGTTACCGTCAACGATAGTTACACTCAACGGTAATTACTATTGATGCATTTTATTTTAATATACAGTAATTATTATTAATGGTAGTTACAATTAGTAGTTTCAATCAGTGGTAGTTACAATTCATGGTAATTGTAATCGACGGTACTATAATCAACGATGGTTACCGTCAGCGGTAATTGTATTTAATGGTAATTATAAAAATTAATGGTAGTTACATTTTATAATTAAAATCTAATGTTTAAATTAATTAGTTCAATTATATTGAATGGTAATTATAAAATTATAATCGACTATAATTGTAATGAAGGGAAGTTACAATTAGTGGTGATTGTAATCAATGGTAGTTATAATCAACTGTGGTTATATTATCGATGGTTTTTTTAGTCGACGGTAGTGATAATCAATGGTAATTATGATTGACGGTAGTTTAAATGGACGGTAATTATAATTAAAGGTAACTACAATGAATGTTTACAATTCAAAATATAAATTAATTAAATGAATTACATTGAATGGTAATTATAATTGAAGGTAATTATAATCGACGGTAATTATAATTAATGGTATAAATTAATTAATTGAATGGTAATTATAATTAATGGTAATAATTAATTATATATATTAATTATTTGAATTATATTGAATGGTAATTATAATTGATGGCAATTATAATCGACGGTAATTATAATTAATGGTATAAATTAATTAATTGAATGGTAATTATAATTAATGGTAATAATTAATGATATATATTAATTAATTGAATTATATTGAATGGTAATTATAATTGATGGCAATTATAATCGTCGGTAATTATAATTAATGGTATAAATTAATTAATTTAATTATATTGAGTGGTTATTATAATTGATGGTAATTATAATCGACGGTAATTATAATTAATGGTAATTACAATGAATATTTTTAATCCAAGGTTTAAATTAATTAATTGAATAACATTGAATTGTCATTACGATTGGCGGTAATTATAATTAATGGTAATTACAATGAATATTTTTAATCCAAGGTTTAAATTAATTAATTGAATTACGTTGAATGGTAATTATAATTGTCGGTAATTATAGTCGACGGTAATTGTAGTCGACGGTAATTATAATTATTAATGGCAGTTACAATTAATATTTTTAATCTAAAGTTTAAATTGATTAATTGAATTACATTGAATGGTAATTATAATTGACAGTAATTATGATCGACGGTAATTATAATTAATGGTAATGACAATGAATGTTTTTAATTAATGGTAATTACAATGCTTTTTAATCCAAGGTTTAAATTAATAAATTGAATTACATTTAATTGTAATTATAATTGACGGTAATTATGGTTGACGGTAATTTAAAGTTACAGTAAATATAATCGTCATTATGTAATTAATGGTAGTTACAATTGATACTTTTAATCCAATGTTTATGGTAATTAATTGATTTACATTTAATGGTAATTATAATGGACGATAAATAATTATAATCGCCGGTAGTTGCTATCAACAGTTATTTATAATAAATGGTAGTTAATGGTTAATGGTACTATAGGTATTAATCGACGGCAGTTTTAAGCAACCCATATAATGCATTTATTTTATAAATGCATAAATAAATAAATATTTTAAACGAAAATGCAATGAATTTGAAAATATTTTTTTCTCTGAAACGGAATATTTTTGAAGATTAAATCAGACGCATTGATGTGTAGGTTTTTGTCGTCATTCCCCCGCTTAACATTTTTTTTTATTGTAATTGTAGAAACATTAAATGACTGGCATTAATCGTTAAACAAACATCGCACACAGGTTCTCGAACCTGGTCCGGGACTTTCAACCGATTCGTTGTCGATAAACAGCTCGAAAACAAAGAATGGGAGTTGGGTTGGCCAACCGACATCTCTCGCTCCCTAAGTTCGTGCCAAACACCCAGACAACGAGGGCATCAGCCCCCATGAATCACCACGGCGCATGGGTCACCTTCACGTTTTTTATGTAATTTTTGTTAACTTTGCGGTGGTGGGTGATATCTTCTAAGTCGAGTGTGGACCAAAAAGGATGAAAAATCTTTTTTTTTCTTGTTTTAGAAATTTTAATTTTTGCATAAATATAGTTGTTTCCACGTTTTTCTTTATTAAAATTGTATTTCTTCATTTTTCCGTTTTGTTTTTTAGATTCTTGAATTTGTCGGATTTTTTCTCTTCCAATTTGAGAAAAATTCACTTTGACCTTTATGGATAAATATTTTCTTTGATTTTGCGTTGGATTTGAATTTTTTAATTCAAAACGATTGCGTTTGTTATTTTGTCTAAGTGTTTCATATGTAATTCATAGAAACATTTTAGTTTAGACTGCATGATCAATGTAAGAAGCATTCGTGAAATTGAAATAATTTTTGGCAGTAATACAATAATTGACTTTTTGTTTCAAACTTTCAATGTATACGCACAACTTGTCGCTTTCTTATCGAGCAGCAACCCACCCTGTGTTTAAGAATTTTCAAATAGACACACGTGTCACAATTCAAAGTATATATTATACACACTGTGAAGCGTGCTTTTTGTTAAAACATTATATATATATACTTGGCGACACTTTCATCCATCTTCATCAGTTTGCGATTTGTTTGGCGTGTGGCTTTAAGCGCCGCACATGTTACATATATATGCATATATGTATATATATATGTGTGTGTGATTTCAATGTACCTTGATGCAGTAATTTTTTCTTTATTCTTTTTCCAAAGTATATACAGAAAAGAGAGAGAAAGAGAGAAAAGTCAACAACACTCTTTGTGCGCAGAAACTATTTCTAAACTCCTTGGGTCTGTTACAACTTGTGAACGCAAAAACTTAAACTTTCATCGAGCCAAATTATAATATGCCATGTGGATTGCACATGCTTTTGGATATTCTACACGTGGCAAACAAATTTCTTCACTGAAAATTTCAATTAACAATTAAATTTTTTTGCCATCTTACCCTGAAAAAAATATAACGTAATTTTTACTATTTTCAATATAGTAAAACTGGAACTGTCTGAAATTTCTGCGCATTTCTGTCAATTTTTAATATTTCCAGAATAAATTTTACTATTTCCAAAGTGAATTTTACATATTTTTAAAGTAAATTTTAGTAATATTAGTAAAATTCACTTCGGACGTAGTAAAATTTACTCTGGAAATAGCAAAAATTGACAGTCATGCGCAGAAATCAGACAGTTCCAGTTTTACTATATTGAAAATAGTAAAAGTTACTTTATATTTTTTACCGTGTACTCTCTAAATTTGAATTAATTAATTAATAAAAATAAACAAATTTGATATAGCAAAATGTCAGTCACTGATTCAAATCGAGTAATATTTCCACATCCCACACTCTAACTCTGAATCAGTGGAAAATTTCACTGAATTCAGTGAAATTCCACTGATGAATTAAAGAAAACTCGTCCAATGAATATTTTAATCCAAGGTTTAAATTAATTAATTGAATTACATTGAATGGTAATTATAACTGACGGTAATTATAGTCGACGGTAATTATAATTATAAATGACAGTTACAATTATAATATTTCTAATTCAAGGTTTAAATTAATTAATTGAATAACATTTAATTGTCATTACGATTGGCGGTAATTATAATCGACGGTAATTATAATTAATGGTAATTACAATGAATATTTTTAATCCAAGGTTTAAATTAATTAATTGAATTACATTGAATGGTAATTATAATTGACAGTAATTATGATCGACGGTAATTATAATTAATGGTAATGACAATGAATGTTTCTAATTAATGGTAATTACAGTGATTTTTAATCCAAGGTTTAAATTAATAAATTGAATCACATTTAATGGTAATTATAATTGACAGTAATTATGATCGACGGTAATTATAATTAATGGTAATGACAATGAATGTTTCTAATTAATGGTAATTACAGTGTTTTTTAATCCAAGGTTTAAATTAATTAATTGAATTACATTGAATGGTAATTATAATTGACAGTAATTATGATCGACAGTAATTATAATTAATGGTAATGACAATAAATGTTTTTAATTAATGGTAATTACAATAATTTTGAATCCAAGGTTTAAATTAATAAATTGAATTACATTTAATGGTAATTATAATTGACGGTAATTTAAATTTACAGTAAATATAATCGCCATTACATAATTAATGGTAGTTACAATTGATACTTTTAATCCAAGGCTTATGGTAATTAATTGATTTACATTTAATGGTAATTATAATGGACGATAATTATAATCAACGGTAGTTGCTATCAACAGTTATTTATAATAAATGGTAGTTAATGGTTAATGGTACTATAGGTATTAATCGACGGTAGTTTTAAGCAACCCATATAATGCATTTTTTATTTTAAACGAATATGCAATGAATTTGAAAATATTTTTTCAATTTTTCAGTGGAATTTCACTGATGAATTAAAAAAAACTCGTCCACTGAATTGAAATCAGTGAAATTGTCCACTGATTCAGATTTAGAGTGTAATTAGTTAAATTCACTTTTAGGTTATGTTAACATAACTATATAATTTTTGTTATCTCCTAATTCAAATTCCAAATAGTCGAATTCGACTATTTTTGTTTGTTATTTTGTTTACAACAAATTAGTTGTTTTTACTACATTCCAGAAGCGAAAAGTCAGTCAAAATTTCACTAATTAGTTATTTTTAACTAATTTGTAGTTTTAGAGAGTATTAATTATATATTTTCTTCATCTTAATAAAAAAAAGGAGAGATTTCTCTATTTTTCTTTTTTGAAAATAGAATTTTGTTTTAATTTGAATAAATTAGTTTCTTTTTTTAACTAAAAAATTTTTTTTTTGTTTCTTAATTCTCGAAAGGATTAATTTTTTTGTCCGTTTCGATGATTTTTATGGTTTGATTATAGCGTTCTTTTTTTTGTATGATGACATTTTTCACTGTAGTTAGAGAATTTATTTGAGATGCGGTATATTTCTTTCCTTTTTTTAACTCGTGAATTTTAGGCTTAATAATGAAACATATAAAAAAATCAGTAAATAGAATAGACCGTAAATTAATTTTCCACAACATTTACCCGTACGAGTTGTTCGTTCTTAATATATGTGTAGACATAAAACTTTATTTCCCTGAATTGAAAAGGAAAATTACAATTGTTGACTGTTTTAAAGGTATTTTCAAATATTTTTCAAATTTCGATATATTGTTATAGTTTCTACGCACTTTTTTTTATCCGTGTATCGGACAATCACCTTCGTTAAATTTCATTTCATGTAACCTACGTCGCAATGCCATTACCTCGTGGGCTAAATTAAGAGGTTACTCGCGCCCACATATTATACTTATATATATATATATATATATATGCCTTTTTGATCAAACTCATCAGTATATATATGTAATAATAATTTACGATTGACAATGAGAATTTATTCCATATTGTAAAGTAAACGAAAAGAAAAGATACCCACCTACTTCTTCTTGGCGGATGGAAAAAAGCATTTGAAGGGCAAACCCCCTTAAATGTATTCACCAGGCATTAAAATAAGTGCAGTTTGCCATAAGGTTTACATTATTCCCCTGTAAAGTAACATAAATTTATTTTTACGACAATCGGTATCTTATTTTCTGAGTGCTGAAGATTTTTATACTATTGCAATTGCATTTACATAGAAACACGTAGAATTTACATTCCGTGTGGAAATTGAAAGTTGGTTCTAACCGGGTCCTATCTATTTTGCCACTTTAATAACTAGGCTCCATTTTGGCAATGGAGCTAGGAACTAAAATGTTTTTTGATGCAATTTTAGCTAGGTCCTAATTAGGGTGCCTAGTTAAGGCCAATTTAAGCAAAAAATAAAAAAAAGACTCAATTATGGAACATATTTGTAACTTCTTGGAATTTGTTATACAACTATCACATTGGATTCTAGTTAAAATTAATTTTTTTTTAATTAACATAATTATTTTTTAAGCACAGTGGAGAAAATGTTAAATAAATTTATCAAACAGTTCAATATTTTTAAAAACTAATAATGTCAATCGATTCTATGGAAAAAAACAAGAAACTTTTGTATTAGTCATTTTTTTGTACATGTCGTATTTTGTTGATAAAATTGTTATAAACAAATTATTGTTAAACAATTAAAAATAGAAAACAAAAAAACAGAAGTCAGTTTATTTTTTATTTGCCTGTGAATCCAATAGTTAGACTTTTTTGAATTAATTTTTTTTCAAGCTGAAACCACCTTGCTGAACACAATTTGTTTATAACATTTTTTTATAAACAAAATACGACGTGTACAAAAAAATGACTAATACAAAATTTCTTGTTATTTCCTGTAGAATCGATTGGCATTGACCGTTTTTTAAAATATTGAACTTTTTGATAATTTCCATTTCCAATTGTTTAACAATAATTGTTTAAACAATTGGAAATGAAAAACAAAAAATAGGTGTCAATTTATTTTTCATTTGCCTATGAATCCAATAGATTTTCTTTAGTGAATGGCTGGTTTCTGCTTGGGTTTTAATGAGTTAACAATATTTATTACACAATTTATAATTTACTTGTAATAATTTAATAATAATTCACATGCAAGTAAATAAATTTTTATTTTTTATATCCAATTGTTTATGAATAATTATTTAAGAAAATTATTATTAAAAGATAAATTTTTTAAAAAACTTTTGGACGGTAATCAGTTCAACGAGAAAAATGATAAAGTCTATTGAATATTTAAAAAACATTTTTTTTATATTTCTTTATTCATTATTTATAACATTTGCCAATTTACGTACTACCGAGACTCATCAAACTCTTATTTTTGTATTGCAAAATACACTTGCAATCATTAAGATTTTACCTTTAATTGTCATATGTTGACAAATGATGTATTGAACTAATGTAACAATTAATTAATTTGTTTAAACAATTTAATGTTACTAATTCACACAGAGAGTAGAATATTTCTATAAAATACAGTTTAGTTTCAACATTTTTTAGTACAATCAGTACTTAATCAATAAATGAACTAGGAAATTGAGTTAAATTTATTACAACTATTATTTCAAATTGTTTAAAAAAATAACTCTTGTTATGTAATATTTTTTTCACAGTGAAGCCAAAATGATTGTATTTTTAATCATTTTTCAATTTATCAAGCTAATCGTTTAAAAATTAAACATGAAATTACTTCGACAATTGTTTTAACAAATTATTATTTTTTATTTCAACAATTGTTTAAACAAATTATTATTTTTAATTTCAATAATTGTTTTAATATCTACCTTTAAAAATATGCAGTTTTCTTGCCAACTTTTCAATATTTTTTTCACAGTGAAGCCAGGATGATTGTATTTTTAATCATTTTTCAATTTATCAAGCTAATCGTTTAAAAATTAAATTTAAAATTACTTCAACAATTGTTTAAACAAATTATGATTGTTATTAATTTTAATAATTGTTTTAATACCTACTCTTAAAAATACTCAGTTTTCTTGACAACTTTTCAATTTTGAAGTAGGTATCATAAAAGTTAAACATGAAAAATGAAACAGTATTTTAAGAAATGTTTAAACAAATTATTATTATTTATTATAATCATTATCATAGCGCACTTGAGAAAATGCATGTTTTTCGTAATTTTTCAATTTATTAAAATTACAGATAAAAATGAATATGAAATGATGGTTCTGGTTATAACAATAATTATTTGTTTAAATAATTTTTAATAATTAAACTGACTACTCTAGGTAGGGCCAAGTTAGGACCAAACAAGTTTATATTAACTGGTACTACCAAGGTATTTTAGGTCCAATAATCATTTCCGTCATACCTTGTCGATTTCAACACGGGCGTAAAAAAAATTACATTTTTTATAAACAATATTTTCTCCATATTTTCTTCCATCTGGAAATTTAATTCTTTACAGTTAATTTGTTTTTTAGAAAAATTTTGCAATAGCTAGAAATGATTATTATTGTAAGGAAATTTACTTGAATAGTAATTTGTATATTGAAGGAGTTCTGTCAATTAGCGATAGTAATCAAATCCATTATATTTTTCTATATTATTATTGGTGAGAAAAGTTCTATTTCTTTCAAGGAGAAGATTTATTGTTATTTTTACATTCAAGATGATTATTGATTTTTTTTTGCGGTAAGAAAATAATAATATTATTATTATTACTATTTTGGCACATTTTCTTAATTTTTTTTTGTGTGAAAAATAGTCTTAAAAGTTTGTTTGTATAGAGATGAAAGAAAGCAAGAATAATTGTATTTTCTCTCTGGGTAATTGTTTCATAGTAGATTACCCAAGTGGTATTACTAGGCGCACTTTCATTGGGAAGTTTACAACAAATGTTTCTTATGAGGTAAATTTTGTGCATTATTCCCCCGAAATGATGACGTTCAAATATAATGGCCTTTCTTGCTTGGCATTGGATAGTGAATCTAGGAGATTGATGTAGGTGGGGTAAATTCAGAAAGAGAGAAAGAACGTCTTTATATTTCATCCCTTCCAATTCGCAAACCACAAATGCGTAACTACCACTCACACACAAATGCAATGCACTTTCATAAAACTTTCTGCTTTCCACTGCAGTCACGATTATCCATAGTGGAAAAGAAATTGCTTCTCCCACGGACTCTTATTGCGCCCGCAGAAATGCTCGTATAATCCCCGATATCTCGAGACCTTGAACATTATATTATTTCACGTTTTGCATCTTCTTTTTTTTAAACGCCACTAAAAACATAATCACGCTGGAAATTTGCTATATAAATTCGATATTTCAATTTTGTTTTGCAAATATAAAATCGACAGTAATTCGAAAGTTGTCGAACATTTAAATTTGGTTATTTTTCTTTCTACACATGTGAAAAGTAAATTTGCAACTTGCAAGTATATATCAGAATATAAGAATTAAAATTGAAATTTGTATTTTCATATTACAATGTCTATGAACTGCTGACAACTCTAGAAGTCATGTAGTTTAATAAAACGAGTTTATTTTGATAAAATAAAATAAAATAAAATAAGTGACATAAAATTTTGAGACTATTCAACCTTAGCAATCTGTATAATGTGTATTTTTACTAAGGCGGCTAAAATAAGTTTGGTATTGTTTGTTAAATAAAATAAGTCCTTGTTCACAATTAAAACAATATACAGCCGTTTATTAGATAAATATTAATTAAATTGAAACAGTTTTTACAATACAATTACAATCGTTCAAATTAGTCATAGTTTCAAAATCACGTCTATTTCGTTGACATGCTCGTCAGGAACTAACTCCCACTTCTGTTAATTGTCGAAAGGTTTCACAGTACTTTGCCCTTCCCATTCATTCTATACGATTCTACAAATTCGCTACGCGACAGATACTATACTGAAGAAAGTTTTTACAAGTAACGATAAAATTAAATAATAAATTTAGATTATAGAACGTAATTCTTATTTCAAATGAATATAATTAAAAACAAAATCACTATTTTTCATATAATTATTTATCATTCACAAACAGTTTGATAAATGATTCTTATAATATTACATGTAATATATGTATTTCATTACGCAAACTGTGAATAATAATTTAATAAGAAAGAAGGTTTTAAAATTTATGCAAGTCCTTACGTGCAACTATTAACGTAATTCGGTATCCGATTATAGAAGAAACGCTTTTGCCTATGTTGTGGAACGAAAGGCTTTCACATAACTTTCTGTGCGGAAGAAATATCGAGAGGCATTTGTATATAAGGATAAGTTGTTCCGTATTATTATAGACGTTTAAAAAAAAAAAAAAAATTCCTAGGCTATTTAATAATCATTACAACAAGAAAACAATTGTCTCATCAGAACAGAAATTATATGTGTTTTGTAAATCTTATATATATATTGACTTTCCATTAATAAGAGAGAAATTTTACAAGACAAAAAACAAAGCAAAAGAGAGAAACAACGTATTTAATAGACATTAATGATCAATATTTTCAAATGGACAATTTACTTTCCTAGTCATTAAAAATTATTCCATGTAATGTACAAAAATGTTCAAGTACTTTGAGTCATGCTAAACAGAATTATAAAGAAAGAATTTTAATCGGACAATTTTACTTTGAGTTGGTAATTTTTGCATATTAATGAAAAATTATAATGACACTACGTTGGACTGCGGAATTACCAATTATCCGAAATGACATTGATTCGAATTGTTTTTCATTGAAGGTATCATTGAATTATTTTATCGTTAAGCCAAACTGTTGTTAAATTATTGACACAAAAAGTCATCGATTCAAACTACCAATGATGTAAATTATTAATAATCCAAACTATCAATGATTTAAAATAACAATGACCCAAAATATTAAGAACTGAAGCTGCCAATGGTTCAAAGTACCAATGATCTAAATTATCAATGATCTATAAACTATTATTGATCCAAACTATCAAGGTACCAATGAACCAAACTATCCAGGACTAAAAGTATTCCATCTTCTAAACAATTAATTATTTAAAGTATCAAGGACTAAAGATACCAATGACCTAAACTATTAATGATTTCAACTACTAATGACCCAAACTGTCAATGTTTCAAGATACCAATGCTCCAAAATATCAAGGACTAAAGCTATCGATGATCTAAACTACCAATGATTTAAACTATTTATGATCCAAACTATAAAGGATACAAACTATTAATGATCAAAACTATCAATGATTCAAGATACCAATGATCTAAACTATCAAGGACTCAAGCTACCAATGATTTAAAATTCTAAACTAATAATGATCTAAACTATTAATGATCCAAACTATCAATGATTCAAACTATTAATGATTCAAACTAATAATGATTCAAACTATTAATGATTCAAACTATTATTGATCTAAACTATCAATCTAAACTATTAAAGACTCAAGTTAGCAATGATCTAAAATTCTAAACTATTAATGATCCAAACTATCAACGATTGAAGATACCAATGATCCAAACTACTAATGATTCAAACTATCAATGATTGAAGATACCAATGACTCAAACTATTAAAGATTCAAACTATTAATTATCCAAACTATTAATGATCCAAACTATTAATGGTCCAAACTATTAATGATCCAAACTATTAATTATTCAAACTATTAATGATCCAAACTATAAATGATTGAAGATACCAATTATCCAAACTACTAATGATTCAAACTATTAATTATTCAAACTATTAATGTTCCAAACTATCAATGATTGAATATACCAATGATTCAAACTATTAAAGATTCAAACTATTGATGATCTAAACTATAAATGATTGAAGATACCAATTATCCAAACTACTAATGATCCAAACTATTAATTATTCAAACTATTAATGATTCAAAGTATCAAGGATTCAAGATCCCAATTGCTCTTTGTATTATTAATTAAAATTGCTGAATCAATTTCTCTCTCTCTTTCTCTCTCTCTCACTCTTTGTTTTGCTATTGTGTTTCATATGAAAATGTTCCGCACGAGGGAAAAATTAAATGCGACATTTTGTTGAATGACGTGGGAAAAAAAGTGTCTTCTTTGTGTGTAAAAAGGAATCATTTTCCACCAGTGGAAGTCGTGCGTGCATTGAAAAATACGCACACGCCCGTATGTTTGTGTGCCTGTGTAATTTGGATGTTTCGCGGTTAGAACTTGATCTTTGCCTTTATACTTCACGGTGCAGTTAACTTTCTAGCAACTAGTTTGCATTTTTATGCAGATAACCCGGTTTCTAAGATAGTGATCATTTAGTGTCTTAATTCCCGTGAATTTTTTTCTGCCACAGTTGTAACACTCTTTTTTTTCCCTCTCTCTCTCTCTCTTTCTCTCTCTCCCATTTACGCGAACTTTCACATGATTTATTGAATATTATGAAATATTTATCAATCTCTGATTTTCTTTTGTCATTCATTATTACTTTTTTCCCCCATTCTTTTTGAATCAGTTAACTATTAATTTACTTGTTAAAATAAATTTTATACGGAATTACAATAATTTTTTCTTCGTTATTTTATTTCTCAACTATTTATTTATATTAAATTTATTTATTATTTAAATTTATTGATTATTAAATTTTTTTATTATTAAATTTGTGGATTACTAAATCTATTTATTATTAAATCTATTGATTACTGATTCATTTATTACTAAATTTACTTATTATTAAATTTATTTATTATTAAATTTATTTATTTTTTCCGCACTGGAAAAAATGTCTTGAATTCGACCTATTTTTTAGGCTGAATTTAAAGTGTAAACGGTGTCAGACTTACGCGCTGAATTTAAAGTATAAGCGGTTTCAGAATTTTTTTTCTTGTTTTTTTTTTTGTTTGTTGAATTTAAAATATAATTTTTGCCTGATTTTCACTGTTTTCAGATTGATAAATAATAATTTTCTCTATTATAATTTCAAAATTATGATTTCCAATTGAGAAAGTAGTGATTTAACGGGGGAAAAAAAAGTATATAGCAAAGTAATGTTGAAACTTTCACGTTAAATTAGTTTCATCAAACATCTAGTTTTCAGTAGTACAATCGTACTTTTGTCAGACGCATTTATTAAATAATATTAAAAAATATTTGTATTAATATAAATAACCCGAAAAATAATTAAATATAAAACCCAATTTTTTTTTGTCACCGCATAAATATAAATAATAATTTCCTAAATGAAAAATTTTTAATTTTCCTCCAAAGTCAATTTAAAAAAAAAACTTTTCCAAAATTCATTTTTCAAAATTCATTTCTCAAAATTTATTTTTTAAAATTATGCAATTTTTTTTCCCTTCTGGATTAAATAATATTCCTACACGGAAGAAAATATAAAGTTACTTTTACTATACTTATAAAATAAAACTGGAACTGCGTCTAAAATTTCTGTCAATTTTTACTATTTCTAGTAAATTTTTTTTTAGTAATTTTACTATTTCCAAAGTAAATTTTAGTAAAATTAGTAAAATTCATTTTGAACGTATAGTAAAATTTACTCCGGAAATAGTAAAAATTGCCAGGAATTCCAGACAATTCCAGTTTTATTTTGTAAATAGTAAAAATTACTTTCTTATTTTTTTCCGTGTATTAAAAAATATTTATTATTTCAAAAAAAAAATCTTTAGAATCAAAAGCAGATTAATTAATATTGATTTTGGAATTTATAAAATGGTTTCTCATCACAGTGTAAGAAAATAAAATTTATTATTTGATTTCCAGTGAACGAACAACAGTGACTATGTACTTAGAAGCTAATAACAATTTTCCTAACGATTACCCTACTTTCTTTGCCAACTATAATCATTTTTCGTCATTAAAAGATTACACAGCATCATACTTATATTATCTTGTCGAGAGGGAGAGAGAGAGAGAGAGAGAGAAGAAAAAGAAGATTCCCCTCAAAATTGAAGGTTTCAGTCGAGTTCTCGTAAAACAATATTACAAGCTGGTTTTCCCCCTCCCACCCCCCATCCCTGTTTTGCAATCTCTTTGCCGACTTGTTCAGGACACCTTGAGGTAGGTCCTGAAGATGGGATTTCAGGGACATGGAGGGTAATTGCACTCAAGTGGGAGTGAATGAAGGTACTCCGGATGAAACCATGGTTAAGGGAGTGTCAAGGGGAAGGGGGGAACGCCAGATAAAGAGTCGAGGTGAAGGCAAAGAGGAACGTTAAAAGAGAGGAGGGAATTTATATGGTGAAAAAAACAAAACAGAAAAAAAAAAGTGGGGAGGGTGAGATCAGAACTGCGTCATCGTTGCACTTTCTTCTCAACTGCAAAAGAGAATAAAGAAAACAGCAATGGCGCGACGCTCTGCGTGCGTGCACTTCACCTTTCTCTTTCTCTCGCAGATTATAATCCAAGATCGTGACTGACAACTTCCGAAGAACATCTATTATTTCATTTGTCCAGTTGTCACATTTTTTGCCTGCGACTTTTTTTTCTTTTTGTTGATAATTACTCGATTCAAAAACGAATTTTTAATTTTTTAATTTTTAAATTTGAAAATTTGAAAATTTGAATATACTAAAAAAACAGAAATAAATTTCCAATAATAATCACACATGATTAATATTATTTATCTGCAATTAGTTGTTCTGTTATTAATGTTTAATTATAATTATCGCAAATTTACTATCACTCGCGGTTACATACTATCAATAATAATCCTGACCTTGTAAAACGTTTTTAATTGTCAATAAAAAAAAAATTTTTTTTCTTTTAAATATACATGTACAAAGTGCATATATGTATATTTTGAGGGGGAAAAAAATAGACACGCTTGTGTTTTTTCTTCTTCTCTCTTTTTTTTTTGCTGTATGAAATTGATGGTAAACAAGAGATAAAAAAAAATTACGTCACATAATGGGTAGGGAGACAATTAATTTGAGCTCTCTTGGTCTTCGTTCTGTCAACTAATAATCATAAGGAAGTTTCGATTTGCAAAACAAATCGCTATCTGAACGGAGTTCCAGGGTCGTACCGTATAGATCATTACCGGGAAAAATATGTAACAATGACTGATGAGAAATATTATAATACGTAACAAGAATAATGCAAAGGATATAATATTGTATGCTAAATTACTAATGCATCAGTTTAGTTTCTACTATTAGTAATAGTTTCATCGAGAATTGTTTTAATTCACTTACTGATTCATCTGATAACTTTACGTACGCGAAAACGTTTGGAAATAATCTCCATGTTTCATAGCATAGTCGAAATGTTTTCTATTTTCTTTCTTTTTTCAAAAAAAAAGGAAAAAAAAATTTACTCAAACTATTAATCACTCAACGGTAGATAAAATTTTTTTCACAAAGACTTATGTGGAGAAAATTCTGTATTTTTTTTCAATTTAAAATCTTTGATTTAGATTTTTTTTTCCTTGTTTTGTAACCTTTTTTTTACTGTTAAGTGGTAAATTTTGTATATAAGAGAAATTACAGAAATGACAAGAAAGTTTGCAAAAGAAATTCGAATAGAGAATTAATATACAATTGAGAAAAGCAGTTGCACTGGAATAACAAATAAGGCACAAAATATAGAAAACTTTCTAAAAAAAAGTTACATTTTACAATTCACAATTTACAATTTACAATTCATATTGTCGATTTTATTATTAATTTTCATTTTAATGGAGCTAGCGAAAAAACTTTCTTCGCATATGGCAAACAAGTGTTTTAGTTTCAATTTAATTAATAAGAATAAAAACTTAAAAACAATTATAATTATATGAATTTTTTCGTTCGTTTAAAAAACAAAGAAAAAAAATACTTTTCACCTAATTAGAAACTTTTTTTTCTACTACAATTTAAAAATAAATGAAAATAAAAAGAGAGGAAAAACATGATTTTTTTGAAATATTTTTTTCTACTATAAGTTAAAAATAAATGTAAAACAAAAAAAAGGGGAAAAACATGATTTATATTTAAAAAAAAAAAATAAACACTTTTATCAATTGTTTATAAAAAAAAACAATAATAATCTGTCCTTGTCCTTTCTCAACTTTTTACGCATTCAAACAAGAGTATTAATGAGAACGTGATCGATTGACCGTACGATTGTATAAAAAGATACATTTATATTAAAAAAGAAAAAAAAAAAGATTGAGTGAAGTTTTCTAATCAGACGTCCACTGCGCGAGGAATATTATCACACCTAAATCTATTGATTTCACTATATATTGCAATCGTCGATGATTTCTGCAATAATAATTGCAACATTAATATGTGTGTATATATAAAGTCGGGTTTGGGTCAATCCGTGGGAACCACTGAGTTCGTTCGTTCGGCTTTGTGTGCGGCAAATAGTAATTATTATCTCAAAACGTGCCATTTTACATATAAAGAATAAAAAAAAGTGACGATACATGCTATAAATATAACACATAGGTATTATTCTTTATACGATTACAAATTTTATTCTCTACTTTCAAATGTTCATTATTATGTTATCATTATACTAATTTCGCCTTCGCAGTTTGTTTCGTAATAATTAATATATCTATGGTATAATGAGTCGCATATATTTTTGAACAATTGCTGAAATTATTTCCCAGGAATGTAAATTTTCCATTTATGTTTAATTTATTTATAAATTTATTAAAAGTATATTATTGCTGAAAACTATGCAGTGATCAAATTTGTAATTAACTGAAAATAGTATATAATTAACTAAAAAGTTGTGCGAAATGTATAAAGAAAGTAATAGAAACGATAATGAAAATGAAATTTATTTGCTAGTAAAAGTTTCTCGTAAGAAATAATGTTTTATTTAAAGCTCTTGGGGAGCTCATCACGTTGGGCAAAGTGCAAGTTTGTAACTTTCGTTTTTGCATTCCCTTATTCGCTTCCATGCCCCACTGGTCCACTCACCGTCTAAATCTATTGTTACATAAATATCCACTGACGAACGTAACATCTCAAACCCTTTTCTAATGAGTGTTTCATTTGCAAATTAGATTTAAAATTTATTACTCTTTTTTTAATTTTTTTATCATGAAATTTATTATAATATATAATTTTATTATAATTTTATTATAATTTTTTTTATTTATAATAAATTTGTGCCCTCCCATTGATCAAAAGAAGACTTCAAACTATTACCTATCAGTCAAAGTAACTAATAATTCAAACCACCATTGGTAAAAACAATTAATAAATAATCCAAGTTATCATCGGTCAAAAGTTACTAATCGTCTTCACATTTCCATTAATTAAAGAAGCATCCAAACTCAT
>JUFY01031103.1:72317-84244 GCA_001855655.1 Leptopilina clavipes | reverse complement strand
TAAAAGATTTTTTAAAATTTTTGTCTGACTGAAACCGACTTTTACTACTTTCAAACATTTTGTCTGACCAAAAATGACGTTTTCTACTGCTTCTAGAAATATGTAAAAACAATTATATTAACCATTTGCTTATGATAAATTTACTAGATTCAGAAAATTTTATGACTGACTAAAACCTATTTTTTCTACTTGCAACAACTTTGTCCTACTAAAGCTTTCTTTTTCTACTTATTCACGAAATGTATGAGGAGAAAATTATTTCTTGCAAATCAGTAATCGAAATTAAAAGATTAAAAAAATTTTTTTTTTGACTGAAACCGTCTTTTACTACTTTTGAACATTGTCTGACCAACAATGACCTTTTCTTCTGATTCCAGTTACTTTTGAAATCAAATATAATACTTATGATGAAATGATACATTTACAAAAGTCGAAAAATTTATTAAATATTTTGTCTGACTATAAACTACTTTTACTACTTTCGAATATTTTGTCTGGCTAAAAATGACCTTTTCTACTAATTCTAGATATTTTTGAAATCAAATATTTTACTTATCCTGAAATAATATATTTACAAAAGTCCAAAAATATTTTGTCTGACAATAAACTACTTTTACTACTTTCGAACATTCTGTCTGACCAAAAATGACCTTTTCTACTGATTCTAGATATTTTTGAAATCAAATATTTTACTTATGTTGAAATAATAAATTTACAAAAGTCGAGAAATATTTTGTCTGACTAAAAACTACTTTTACTACTTTCGAATATTTTGTCTGACGAAAAATGACCATTTCTACTGATTCTAGATATTTTTAAAATCAAATATTTGACTTATGATGAAATGATAAATTTACAAAATTGGAAAAAATTTGTCTGACTATAAACTACTTTTACTACTTGCAAACTTTTTGCAGAAGGAAAAAAACATTTAAAAGCAATTTTAAAATATAAAACAATTTGGACAGGTAAATAATGAAACTGTCGATCTATATGAGAATTATTTCGCCTATATATATATATATATATATGTCGAACGGTAAAAACAGACGTGGATAAATATAATTAGTGTTTCAACTGTCAGATAAATGTATTAAAGGGGGACAAAGTGGATTTGGAAATGTGAACCGAAATCCGCAAAATGTTTGCAATCAATAACGCGGGAGGCAAAATGCCGTTTTTAATAGCATGATACGCATATAGTATAGCCGCAGAGTTGTGTTTTGAAGGATGAGAGTCGACAATGTAATTGAACCAGTCGGGCAAATCAAATTGTTAAAGCAATTGTTTGAAACCCGATTATTGCCCTGTGTGTATACACGCAAGGATAGGTATACAATTGTTGTATGATGGTGTGTGTGAAGGGTCCACTCGGAAGTTGAAATAAGCCGCGTTGCGAGGCGGCCAAGTGCCGCATGTCCGGAAAAGAACCAAATGCACTGAAACCGTGCTTCGTTGATGGAGGCGCTGAAGAGAATATATATATATATATATATGTATGTATAGTGAACTTTAGGGAGGCAAAGTGGACTGACTCTCAAAAACGGGATGCTTGCCGAATATAATGAAAACAGGTCACGTTATGTGCGCTTTGTGGCTGAATGCCAATGTTAACCACCGATGAGGTATCCTCTGTGGTTTGAATTCTTCGCGATACAACATACTCTCCAGCTCTCTCTAACTAAACGCTTTAATGATCATATAGGTAGAAATGACACTCTTGTTTACATGCATTCCATACAATAACAATTTATCCTTCTTAAATAAATATAGTGGAAAAATTTCGTTTTTCATTTTTACCTAGAAATTCCTTTATTAACACTGAAAGTGACTTTTAAGTGGTAAAATACATTAAGAGACAGACAAAGTTGTTGCAAGTTGAGAAAATAGTTTTTCGTCAGACAAAACATTTTTCGAAATTGTGAATATCTCCATAAATGTATAATAATTTTCAAAAAAAATTTCTAGAATCAGTAGAAAAGTCATTTTTTGTCAGACAAAATGTTTTACAGTAGTAAAAGTAGTTTATAGTCAGACAAAATATTTTCGACTTTTGTAAATTTATTATTTAAGGATAAGTAAAATATTTGATTTCAAAAATATCTAGAATCAGTAGAAAAGGTCATTTTTGGTCAGACAGAATGTTCGAAAGTAGTAAACGTCGGTTTCAGTCAAATAATATTTTTTTAAATCTTTTAATTTCGATTACTAATTTGCAAGAAATAATTTTCTCCTCATATATTTCGTGAATAAGTAGAAAAAGAAAGTTTTAGTAGGACAAAGTTGTTTCAAGTAGAAAAAATAGGTTTTAGTCAGACATAAAATTTTCTGAATATAGTAAATTTATCATAAGCAAATGGTTAAAATAATTATTTTCAAATATTTCTAGAATCAGTAGAAAAGTCATTTTTTGTCAGACAAAATGTTTAAAAGTAGTCAAAGTAGTTTTTAGTCAGACAAAATATTTGTCGATTTTTGTAAATTTATTATTTCATCATAAGTAAAATATTTGATTTCAAAAATATCTAGAATCAGTAGAAAAGGTCATTTTTGGCCAGACAGAATGTTCGAAAGTAGTAATAGTAGTTTATAGTCAGACAAAATATTTCTCGACTTTTGTAAATTTATTATTTCATCATAAGTAAAATATTTTATTTCAAAAATATCTGGAATCAGTAGAAAAGGTCATTTTTGGCTAGACAGAATGTTCGAAAGTAGTAAAAGTAGTTTATAGTCAGACAAACTATATTTTGACTTTTGTAAATTTATTATTTCATCATAAGTGTTATATTTGATTTCAAAAGTAACTAGAATCAGTAGAAAAGGTAATTTTTGGTCAAACAATGTTCGAAAGTAGTAAAAGTCGCTTTCCGTCAGACAAAAATGTAAATAATCTTTTAAATTCGCTAACTGATTTGCAAAAAACAATTGTCTCCTCATACATTGCGTGCATAAGTGGAAAAATAGAGTTTTAGTAAGACATAAGTAGAAAAACGAGTTTTTAGTCAGACAAAACATTTTTTGAATGTAGTATCTTTATAATAAGTATGGAAAAATATAGAATAATTTACAAATTAAGATTCTTTGTCCAAAAAAACCACTTTACTCACAATTGTCGCAGAAAAAACTGTCGAAAGTAGCAAAAATTAATACCACTCAGACAAAAATCGTCGACATTTTTGTTTCCTTTTATTATTGATCGTAAAAAACAATCCAACTTTCCAATATCTTTTTTAGTAAGTAGAATACGAGCAATATAAGAATAAAATTTGATTATTTATAGGAATATTTCGGAGAAAATTAATTTTAGTTTAATGGAAAGTGTCAATATTTTATTTGAAGCTATAATCGTCACTTTTGTTGATTAATAGACTTTATATGTTTTTTTTTTTTTTTTTTTTTTTTTGAAATGAATGATATTTCTGAAAGACTTTGATGGAATCGATTGAAAATTTACCTTCACTTAACCGGAAGGGACAAGCTTATCAGATTAATGATTGATTTGCAGAATGGCATTTGTGACATGTAATGATCATCGCTTGATTACTGGAGACAATGCGTGCCACGATAGCCGCTACTATTAAGCCAATTCAGAAATTGGTCTCATATTGAATGACAACGTGCCTATTGCCATTTACCATATCAATTTCGATAAGCAAATTTCAAACTGAAATGTCATATAATTTATATTTATATTACCATTTATAATTCTTTTATTTTTTTACTATTTTTATTGTATGTACATTATTTTAAAAATGTTACTTCACATTTGATGAATTTAAAAATAAGCAAAAATATTCCATTTTTATTAATAATTCAACAATTCACACAGGAAATACGTGAAATAAAAATTGTTCTCTGAATTTAATTTTAGTTTATTACGTAATTTATATTTTATTAACAAATTTAATAATAAAAATTGTTGGTTAATAATGGAAAAATTTGTCCCATTTCAAGTGTTCGGTTTCTTTTTTAAGTTTCATAGTGATTAAAAAGTGTTTGAATATTTTTTTTGGATTTAATTTACATTTTGCTTGCTCCTTTTTTTGGTTTAAAGAACAAGAAAAATTGTCTCCATAGGAAAGAGAAAATTTTATATAAAAGGGGAGAAAAAAAAAATGTTTTAGGAATGTTGGGATCGTCAATAAGTGGACAATTGATTGAACGATCGAGTCAACGACAGTATAAAGGGAATACGACATTTGCTTCCATTTTCGATTTAGCTTTCAAGGTTCGTCCATCCTATTCTTTCCTCAGGCTCGTCTTTGTTCTTCAAAGGAAAGAACTCGCTTCGTTTATTGTCAAGCACCTTGTCCCGACACCGAGTAAAGAAGAAAATCTCCATTTCCGGTTGGAAATAATGAAGAACGACGGTGCTTTCTCTAGTCGTGCTCGGAACAA
This sequence comes from Leptopilina clavipes, assembly GCA_001855655.1. Classification (NCBI taxonomy): domain Eukaryota; kingdom Metazoa; phylum Arthropoda; class Insecta; order Hymenoptera; family Figitidae; genus Leptopilina; species Leptopilina clavipes. The sequence continues at coordinate 79,843 of JUFY01031103.1, read as the reverse complement.
AGGTAAACCAATGGCATAGGAAAGGCAAAAAAAAAAGAAAAAAAAAATAGTTTCAAAAGAGACAGATATATAAAAAAAAGGTGATGTTATTTCGCTGCTGGTGTTTCCGTCTTTAGTTTATGACACCTTTCTAATTTCATTTTAATTTTATCCTTCCTTTCTTTTATCTTTTTTCAACTTTTCGTATTTTAATATTTTTCAAATCCTACTTGTTATCTCATTACCTTTTTCTCTTCTTTATAAAAACAGTTTTTCTTAAATTCTCTAAAAAATAATAAACAATAAAATAATTTTTTTACATTTTCATAAATGAAACTATTTTTCAGAAATGCTTTTTTTTGTACTATTTTCAACCATTGAAATTAAAATCAAGGTGAAATATTTTTTAGCTTCAAGTATAAAGGTAAGAAAGTGATCGTTGAAGTCTGAAAAATGTCGACTTTTACTACTGGTACGGCACGCGACTGACGCACCCTTTTAAAAATAAATTTTAACCCCATTTACACTTTTAATTTAAAATAAAAAATAATCTACTTTCACTTCTTGTATTTTTTCCCCATTTTTTTTTTATAATTATCCTGAAATATTAGTCAATAATTCCTTTTTAAATTCCGTTTTTTGTAAATTTTATCAATAAATACATATTCATTAAAATTTAAAAAGAAATAGAAAAATTTTTACATCGTAAATTGTAGAACATTTTATTCTCAATTTCTTAATGAAAAGAAACAATTTTTCTTTTTCGAGAGAACAATTTTCCTTAAGTCTATTTTGAGAGATATTGAAGAGCGCTTGGAAAATGTAAGGAAAATTTAATGTAGGGTATGAAAAAAAGCACAAGAAAAACGAAATTACCTCTCGCGGTATCTGCAATCTATATATAAATAGACTCACTGAAGATAAAAACAATCCAGACCAAAATGCGTTTGAAACGATTTTCAACTCTTTTTTTCGTTTTGGAAAAAAATTTGTAAATTAATGTCCCGGGTAGAAATGATCTTTTCTAATGATTCTACAAATATTTTTGAAATCAATTATATTTACTTGGAATGAAATGATAAATTTACAAAAGTCGAAAAATATTTTGTCTGACTATAAACGACTTTACTACTTTCAAACATTGTCTGACCAAAAATGACCTTTTCTACTGATTTTAGAAATTTTTCATAACAATTATATTTGATATATACTTTTAATAAGTTTTCAAAGTTCGAAAAATGTTTCGTCTGACTAAAGCCTATTTTTTCTACTTGCAATAACTTTTTAACAGTTTGTCTGACCAAAAATAACCTTTTCTACTGATTCCAGTTACTTTTGAAATCAAATATAACACTTATGATGAAATAATAAATTTACAAAAGTCGACAAATATTTTGTCTGACTATAAACTACTTTTACTACTTTAAAGCATTTTCTCTGACCAAAAATGACCTTTTCTACTGATTCCAGTTACTTTTGAAATCAAATATAACACTTATGATGAAATAATAAATTTACAAAAGTTGACAAATATTTTGTCTGGCTAAAAACTACTTTTACTACTTTCGAACATTCTGTCTGACCAAAAATGACCTTTTCTACTGATTCTAGAAATATTTGAAAAAAATTATATTCTCCATTTTGTCTATGATAAATTTAAAAGATTCAAAAAGTTTTTGTCTGACTAAAAATTATTTGCTCTACTTACAAAAGCTATGTCTGACTAAAACAGTCTTTTTCTACTTATTTAAAAAATATCTAACGTCACGTATTTTTACCACATCGGCAATTAAAAAAACCAATAAGTACACTGCAAAAACAAGTGTCTCATTTTGAGACGTTTTGTCCACATATTTGAGTCACGTGTCTCAAATATGTGGACAAAACGTCTCAAAATGAGACACTTGTAAGACACTTGTTTTTGCAGTGTACCATTTCATGTTAACGACAATTATTCATTTTTAAAAGCCAATTTACTCCATTATTTCTGCAAGAAATTCGACGTTTAATCAATTTTATCGAAAATTTCCAATTTATAAAAAACTTATATATGTGGTAAAATATCTCACGAGTTCGATAATTTCTGCTCTTTAATTATTCCAAAAAACAATTTCAAAATGAAAATTTGTTTTTTGTTATATGTCCACAAAGTGTGTTGTAACATGATGGACAATTTTTTTTTTTTGAAAAATAATACTAAAGTGTTATTTTGAAACGATCCTGATAATAATTAATCCCGAAAGGTTTCAAATCGAATTGGGTCTAATTCACACGAGTAAATATGCAGAAGGTGTAGTCTTTATAAATATAAAATCAGCATCGATAGCATTTCACTCTGTTCCACTGATCTATTTTATTTATATATATATATATATATATATATATATATTTTAACACTAGAGTCAGTTTAAGGTTTTAACCTTAGCCTTAAAAATATCTCTCTGGCGACTCAGAGTCTAGCAGAACTACTTACTTGGTGCATCGACAGTTTCGATCAGGAATTCCGAATTGACAATTCCAACAATGACCAGCACTGGAAAAATAATACGATGACATTGAAGTTTCATCTTGTTATTGAAATTAATTTTCTCCCTCATTTCTTCATTTCCTTTATCATTAAGAAAATGATTATTGTTATTAATGATTATTGTTTTTAATGATTATTGTTTTTAATGATTATTGTCAAATCATTCGTCGATGATAAATATGGAAAAATTCCACCAAAATCAGCTTCCTTTGGCTAATTAGCACGTTTGTTATTCCCCACTAATTGTTACACTAATTCAATCGCGTTCATGTAAACAGCCAAAGCACAAATCAGCCAATCAAGCGCTTTAAGCTTCAAAACATTTCCGCGCACGTACAAGTTACACGTCGATCTTGATTAAGGCGCAGGGTTATGTTAAACAGAGGGCCAACGATCTATCGACGTATTGCCCTCTCTGATCGTTCACATTGCGCTTAACTTCCGGTTTCACACGGCCCACTGAACGGTAAATGCGATTTACACTTGCGTCCTGATTCTCCAACACAGATATATATATAATATAGGAGAAAAAAAAAAGAAATTCTTCCCAGACGCATAAAATTGACAAAAAAAAAAAAAAATTTCTGTCCTTTTTTGTCCCTTTTTTTGCCACAGTAGTGTGAGATAAACTCAATTAAAGTGACACAATTTTATATCGTAATTGGAAATGCAAATGATTGTCGAGCGAAACTTGTTTTAATTTAATTTTTTTTCCTATTTTCTTTGATTGCATTTTTCCATTATTTGTATCTTCAACTGTGTTTTGTAATTTTTTTTTACTCTCTCTCTCTCTCTGTATGTAAAATATCGCAATTTTTTTAGTCAAGTCCTTTCTATTTTTTTTTTGAGAATAAACTTGCGAAGTTTTTTTTTGGTATAAATTGAAACTATTTTCAAGATATGTTTTCGGACTTTAAGAATATTTTCTTTCGTTCTTGAATCTTTGATGGAAAACTCTTCTTCCGGAGAATATTAATTTCACAGAATTAGTTCAAATGATTTTTTCTTGACAATGAAAATAATTTTCTATGTTCAATTTCGATGAAGCGTCACTTTTATTTTGGAATATTCTCGGGTTTAAATATAACAGTTTTTTTTAAATTAAAAAATCTTCTTTTCTTGAAATTATTATATATACAAATAGAAAATATTTCACGCACCTTCTTTTACATTAAAAATAAATATTTAAATAGTACCGAAGATGTTTTGAAATTACATTTGTATTTTGTAATTGTACGGGGAAAATTCTTTAATGTTTTCTCTCAAATATTTTCACATTATCAACATCACTAACACTTTTCAATTGCATTATTTTCTTTATCTTCAAACACTATTTTTTACATCAATTTTTTCGAACACTTACTGGTCTTTTTTTCTCACATTATTTAACACATGTTTGTGATATTATTAATTTCAGGGAATATTTTTAAATCTTGGTTGAGGGGAAATTTTATTTCTTTCTTTTTTGTGAAGAAAAGTGATAAAAAGCTGGGGAATGATAAATGAAGGTGAATCAGCAAAAAAAAAAAATTTTTTTTCGTGTAATAATAATAATAATAATAGGTGGTTAATGAACTAAGGTGAAAAAAAATTTAGCGAAAAAAGAGATCGGAGGCGTGAAAGTTCAGAGGGATGAAAAAGCGCGCGCACTGCTGCGTTGCGGCAGGCCTACTGACAGGGGTAGCTGAGCTTTCGGATTGTCCCGTCTTTGATCGGACATTTCCGTCGTTGTTCGGGAAATGCTTTTGAAGCATCCCACCGAACGCTATATTCATCCCCCCCACCCTTACCCTGCGCGTTGTCTCACTGACTCCATAGCTTTCATATATACTCTTGCAATACAGGAAACTTATCAGATAAGCAGTTGAAAACCCTTTTGGGTGATGGAAAACGAGCCAACGAGACTGCTCAGTATATTGAAACGATTTAAAAAAAAATATCTTCACTTCTCGAACTTGAAAAATAAAAAACTATTTTTTAAATATACAAAAAAAATTAAATTTAGAAAAAAAATTCGTAGAAAAGGTCATTTTTGGTCAGACAAACTGTTAAAAAGTTATTGCAAGTAGAAAAAATAGGTTTTAGTCAGACGAAACATTTTTCGAACTTTGAAAACTTATTAAAAGTATATATCAAATATAATTGTTATGAAAATTTCTAGAATCAGTAGAAAAGGTCATTTTTGGTCAGACAATGTTTGAAAGTAGTAAAAGTAGTTTTTAGTCAGACAAAATATTTGTCGACTTTTGTAAATTTATTATTTCATCATAAGTGTTATATTTGATTTCAAAAGTAACTAGAATCAGTAGAAAAGGTCATTTTTGGTCAGACTAAATGCTTTAAAGTAGTAAAAGTAGTTTTTAGTCAGACAAAATATTTGTCGACTTTTGTAAATTTATTATTTCATCATAAGTAAAATATTTGATTTCAAAAATATCTAGAATCAGTAGAAAAGGTCATTTTTGATCAGACAAAATATTTCTCGACTTTTGTTAATTTATTACTTAAGGATAAGTAAAATATTTGATTTCAAAAATATCTAGAATCAGTAGAAAAGGTCATTTTTGGCCAGACAGAATGTTCGAAAGTAGTAAAAGTAGTTTATAGTCAGACAAAATATTTTTGGACTTTTGTAAATTTAATATTTCATCATAAGTGCTATATTTGATTTCAAAAGTAACTTGAATCAGTAGAAAAGGTCATTTTTGGTCAGACAATGTTCGATAGTAGTAAAAGTAGTTTATAAGCAGACACAAAATATTTGTCGACTTTTGTAAATTTATTATTTTATGACAAGTAAATATATTTGATTTCAAAAATATCTTGAATCAGTAGAAAAAGTCATTTTTGGACAGACAAAATGTTTGAAAGTAGTAAAAGTCGGTTTCAGTCAGACAAAAATTTTAAAAAATCTTTTAATTTCGATTACTGATTTGCAAAATAAATAATTTTCTTCTCATATATTTCGTGAATAAGTAGAAAAAGAAAGCTTTAGTAAGACAAATTTGATGCAAGTAGAAAAAGTAGGTTTTAGTCAGACGAAACATTTTTCGAACTTTGTAAACTTATTAAAAGTAGAAAGCAAACATAATTGTTTTGAAGAATTTCTAGAATCAGTAGATAAAGAGATTTTTGATCAGACATTGTTTGAAAGTAGTAAAAGTCGGTTTTAGTCAGACAAAATAAGAAAATATTTTTGATTCGATTACTAACTAGCAAAAAACAATTGCCTCTTTCATATTTCTAATATACATTAGAAAAAGACAGATTGTTGCAAGTAGTAAAGTAAAAAGACAGATTGTTGCAAGTAGTAAAAATAGATTTCAGTCAGACAGTTTTCTATTCTTCGTAAAAATTTACGAACAATAGAAAATTATCCATATTAATTTATAAATATATATAGTAAATAAATTTCTCGACTTAGTAAATAAAAGATCATTTTTTAATCGCAGTCAATAATGTTAAAAATTTTTAATAAACTTTCTTTTATTTAAATTTCTCACCTCGTCCTTCAGAAAAAAGAAAATTCCCCTTTTTTTAAAACACTAACTCATCATTAATAGTATATCAAAGCAATTGTATCAGAGGAAGTAATTGTTCAATTTTGCGATAAAATACAAGGAAGACAATTTATTGAAGAATGGAGAGAAATAAAATAAAGAAATTAAAAAAATAAATAAAGTGGAACAACTTAACTGCAAGGCGCGTCTCGAAAATAATGGTACCTCGAGGATCGATTAAGATGTCTGCCTGTGATGTCAAGCAGAAATGCTTTAAATACAAGACTTGATTAATTACTGTTTTACGTGCCAAGTCACTTTCGACAAAACCCAAAAGATACATTTGAGAATATCTAATTAATTAAATTATGTGATGCTTCGTTAAGACCAGTACAAAGATTTCAATTCTTGTTACTAATCTAAAAGCCATTAATTGAGAAGGCACGTGAGAAGCGGAAACTCGTAAAGGTTAATTAATGGACTTTTATTATTAGTATCTGAAAAATAAGCAATTAATGTTTTTTTTAATTTATTAATTTAATTACAATAAGAAAACATTCTATTAGTTGATTAAAAAGTATAATAATAATTTTCCTTTATAATTATATATTCGCATAATATAAAAATCGTTCTTTTTACCTTAATTTTTAATACATTGAATAAAAAAATTTATTTGATTCAAATAATTAATTATATTTGACTATTATCAGTGAAATATTTATTTGTATCAATAAAAATTTATTCGAGTCAAGTAAATTTCATTCAAATTGGTACAAAAATTATTATTTCACTCACAGTTTATTTTATTTAAATAAAAATTATTCCGTACAATTCATAATTTGATTCAAATAATGAATTGAATATTATCAACGAAATATTTATTTGTATCAATAAAATTTTATTTGTCTCAACTAAATTTGATTCAAATAGAGAAATTATTATTTCATTATTATTTGATTATTGATTGAAATAAAAATCATACTTGGTTTCAAGTGAATATTTATTTGATAAGTAAACAATTGTTATTTGAATCAAATAAATTTTCTTTTTCCAATCTAATTAACAACTTTTTTTTTATTACATTATTTGTGTAAATTTTTCCGAACATATCCACAATCAGCCTCACAATCATTAATCCAACATGGATCTTGATCAATTGTCATTTGAAATTGAAAATTTCTTTTTCTCTCACGCACCATATCTTCGGCAAGTTGAATCATATGAATTTGCTCTTGACGAAGATTTCGCTTCATTTCGTGCATTTTTTTCGCAGCTTCTAATTGTTTGTCGGCAATATGCCTTTGAAGTGCAACAATTCTCTTGTTTACTTTATGATAATCTCGTTCTAAGGGATTATTTACCCTCATTGATGTTTGTGGCAATTGATTATCGATAATTAATCCCTTCGATGGCAATAAATCACTGTCAGCTTCAATTATCAAAGTTGTGTGATGACAAATTTTATCATGAAGTTCAGCTAATTGCGTCAATGTCAATGACTGGAATTTTTTTTTTTTTTT
>JUFY01031103.1:51063-72297 GCA_001855655.1 Leptopilina clavipes | reverse complement strand
TTTTTTTTTTTTTTTTTGAAAGTAATGAATTTTTTATCAAAAGAATTACGAAATAATGAGAGAGAAATTTTTATTTTAATATTTCATTAATTTTTTTCAATTTTAGAGAGAATTTATCATCAAATTTCATTAATTTTTTACTATTATAATTATTTCGATTATTAAAATATTATTAAATATTAAATTATTTTTCAATATTCACAGATAAATTTTAATTATGCAAAATAAGAGATGGATTCATGCAAAAATAAATAATAATATTAAAAAGTTGACAAACTAAATTAATGGGTTAAATTGACAGCGCTATTTCAAGTATATGAAAATATATTTTGTCTTTAGTGATTAATTAAACATCTGATAAAGTATGATTAAATAATTAATGAAAAATTGAAATGTAAAATTGGGAAAATTTTTTTTAATTAAAAATCAATTTCTAACTGCTAAATTAAGAACTATTCATAAAATTTAGAATTATAAATTTGTGAAATTAAACTGAATAAATAAACTGAATAAACTTTGAAAAATAAATATTTAATTAATTAAAATAAAATAAATATACCTATAATAAATATAATAAATAAAATAATAATAAATTTAAAAACTTACTTTCAACCACGAATCACTATTAAAATCTACTGTCTCCGAATTTCCAACACCCTAAAAAACAAAATATTTAAATATAAATATGTAAAAAAAAAGGCAAGACAATAAAAAAAATTATTAACAATAATTAAAGTTAAGAAACCAAATCTCTTTTACAATACGTTCAAAAATTTATTTTTTATCCTCCTTTATAAACATTTTTTAATAACAAAAAATTTTTTAAATACCTTCTGTTGAAAAAAATCATCGAGATTTTGTATTTCCAGTTCAGCTTTAAAAATATTTTCCGATAATTTTTCTGATTTCTTCATTACTTCATTAACTTCAGGAATAATCCAATCACCAGACTCGTCATTAGATTGAAAAAAATTCTCCTTCATTTTTGGTTTCGTTTTATTTCTATCTCCCATGTATTCCATAAATTCTCTAATACGATCGATGGCTATAAATATTTTTGGAAAAAAAAATTATTATTCAATTTTTATTATAAAATGAAAAAAAATTTCCAAAAATATTTTCACATTTTTAATTTATTTTATTCTTTTATTTTTCTAAAACAAAATTTTTTTTAATTACATTAATTAATCAAAAAAAAAAGTACCTTCATTTTGAGTCTGAATTCTCATTTTTAGAAGCTCATTGGATTTTAAAAAATCACCAGATTCGTCATTATCTGTAATAATGAAGAAAAATATTCCGAAAATATTCGCGGAAAATGGATACTTACAATTTTTGGTGTTTATTATTATTATTGTTATTATTTTCCAAAAAAATTGTTATTATTATTATTATTATTACTGGTATTTAGTGAAAAACAGTAAAGAATTTGTTAACGTTGTTTATTTTAAATTTGTCTAATTTCTTTTTCTTTTAAACAATAAAGTTTTTAGCCAAATACCAGATGATTTTTTATCCTGAATCTTCAATTTTTCATTTTCTATTTTCATTTTTTGACAATCGGCCCTTAATGTTTCATTATCATTTTTTGATTTATTTAATTCTGTCCCTAATTTGTCTAATTCTTGTTTCAATTTTTTCAATTGTGCACAATTTTTGTTGAATTCAGTTTCCAATGAGTCACATTTTTTCCTTTCTTGATCAAATTCTTTTCTTAATTTTTTATTTTCATTCAATAATTTTCCACTTTCTGCTTGTATTTTTTCCACGTTATTTCTCAACTTATCACGTTCTGATTTAATTTTATCCAAGTCATTTTTAATTTTTTCAAAATCATTTTTCAATTTTTGATTCATTTCTTCAGATTTTTGTAAATTTTCCTCTAATGTGACAAATTTGATCTTGTGTTTATCGAATTCTTTCATTAAATTGGAATTCCCATGTAATAATTTTTCATTCTCTTGTTGGTATTTTAATAATTCGTCTCTTAAATTTGCAAAAGTGTTTTTTAACGCTTCGAGTTCTTTTTGAGCGGCTTCTTTAAGTGATGATTCGGCGAAGAAATTTTTTTTCAATTTTTCTGAATTTGATTTTACATTTTTTAATTCTTTTTCTAAATTTACATTCTCCTGTTGAAGATTTTTCAGTTGATTTTCCAATTTCTTGGAAATTGATTCAATTTCTTCTTGGTGATGTTCCTTTAATTCATCGTTCATTGCCTTCAGATTAAATAAATCATTTTCTTTGTCAGTTTTATAGGAATTAAAGTCATGCATTAATTTATCGAAATTAGCTTTGGAATTTTTTACTTCTTCCTTCAATTGCGAATTTTCATCCCTTAGGGAAATTAAATTATTCCCTTTCTCTGATTTTGAAATTTCATTTTCGGTTTTTAGATTCTTTAGTTTTCGATCCATTTCTTCATGGGCGGTTTTTAAGCTTTCATTGTCGGCTCTAGTTTTTTCCAGTTCAGTTCTCATTGCTGATAATTCCAATTGAAGATTTGTTACTTCATTCAATGATGCATCTTTGGTATTTTTATCGACCATCATTTCTTTCTTTAATTTTTCAATTTCCTCTCTCAAATTTTTCAATTCTTCCAAAAGTTTCAATTTTTCTGATTCCAAATTCGAATTTTTGTCTTTTAATGTTTTGTTGTCAAATTCCAGAGTTTTTAGAGATTTTTCCAAATTTGCCAATTCTGCTTTTGTGTTATTAATTTCTTCCTGTTGAATTTTAGAATCAGTTTTAAAATTCTCAATTTCTTGTTTTAATTTTTCATTCTCGGAGCTTGAATCAATAAGTTTTGATTTTAATTCTTCGTTTTCGATTTTTGAAACTGATAGTTCGTTTTCAATTTTTTGTGTCTGATTTTTGGCATTATCTTCTTTTAGATTTTCATTTTCTTTCTTCAATTCATCATTGTTTGTAATAATTTTACCGAGTTCGGATTTTAATTTTGAGAGTTCAGCATTTAAAGACGATTTCTCGTCACTTTTTCTCGATGATTCGTTAATAAGATCATTTGTCTGTTTCACAAGTTTGTCCCTTTCTGACCGTAATTTATCATTTTCGTCCTTTAGTTGATCGAAATTGGCGAGAAAATCTTTTAACTTGTTTTTCAATGCAGCTAATTCGTCTTCAATTGCTTCTTTCTTTGTTTTCAAATTTTCCAACTCTGACTTTAATCGTTTGCCTTCTTCTTGAAAAGAATTCATTTCTTCTTTCACTTTATCAAGATCACGTGACACTTGTTCATTTCGATATTTTAAATTTTTTATTTCTTCATTTGCTTTCTGCTTTTCCTCCTTTTCCGACTCGCCTTCTGTCTTTAGTTTCGAATTTTCACCCATTGTTGAATTTACCTCATTCTTTAATTTTTCATTATCTTGAATTATTTCATTGAATTTGGAAATTAAATTGTCATTTTCTGTTTTTAATTTTTCGAAATCTTTCAATTTTGATTGTAGAGAATTTTTGTCATTTTTAACATTATTCATTTCTTGGGATAAATTTTTTAAATTATTTTTCAACACTTCAGTGTCGGTTTTTATTTGATCGAAGTTATTCTTTATTGCCTTATTTTCTGTCTTTAAATGCACGTAATCATTGTTTAGTTTTTCTAAATCAATCATTGATTTTTCTAAATTAGCCTCTAGTTTTAAATTGTCATTTTTTAGATTTCTATTCTCATTTTGTAAATTTAGATTTTCTGTTTGTAAGTTTAGATTTTCGTTTTTAAGTTTTTCCGTTTCGTTTTTCAATTGTTCGGAGTTTTTCTTGTAAATCTCATTACCAGCGATTAACTTTTCATTGTCGTTTTTAAAACGGTCAATTTCAGAGATGAGTTCTTCAATTTTTGATTGTAAATCTTCCTTTTCTTTTTTCAACATTTGCAATTCGTTATTTAACTTCTTTTCTTGATCGATCAGTGTTTCTATTTTTGAAAGTGCTTTTTCTAAATTTGACCCCAAATTTTCCTTTTCAATGTTTCGATTCTGTAATTTTTCTCTTAGCTGATTAATTTCTTCCATTCGTTGATTATTTTCCAAAAGAAATTGATCCCTGTCTGATTCAATTTTCTTCTTACCGGCAAGAATATTTAAATTCTCAACATTTATTTCCTCGATCGTTTGATTTAATTGTTTCAATTCTTTTTCTTGATTTTCTAGACTATTCTTCATTTGTTTATTCTCTGATTGTAAATTTTTATTTTTTGATTTTATTTGTTCTAATTCTTGTGTGATTTTTTCAAGTTCTTTAGAAATATTCTCCTTGTTATTACTTGTGGTTTTTAACTCTTTCTTCAATTCTTCAATTTTCAACTGCGCTGCATTCAAGGCCTGCAACAATTGTTCCCTCTCAGATCTCAAATTATTGAATTCATTTTGAATATTAGTCATATCATTTAAAACGTCATCATAAGTTGTTCGTAATTTTGAACAGTTATCCTCTAGATCTTCAAATTTCTTCAATAGTTCTTCATGTTCATTCATATTTCTTTCTAATTCAATAATATTTGCTTGTGATTGTTCTAATTCATTTTCCATGTCATTAATTTTATTCTTCAATTCTTTTATTTCCTGTTTGTACAAATTTTCCTGATTTAATAGTGCGTCTAATTTGGTTTGCATCGCAACTAACTTGACATTACAATTGTCACCAATTTTTTGTTTTTCCTCAAAAATTTCCATAATTTTTTCATTCCTTTCGGAAACAATTCCACGAATTTTGACAAGTTCATCGAGCAATTGATTTTTTTCAATTTGAAGATCATACAATTGTGGTTTCATTGTTTCAATTTCATTTGACAATTGTTCCATTCCTAAACGTTCAACTGTTGATGCTCTCAAATCCCTCATGAGTTCATTAACCTAAAGATAATAAAATTAATGAAAAAACTGGTTTTATATTAAATATGGGGAAGGGGAAAATTTTTTATAAAATAAAATAAAATGGACCTTTGCATCTTTTTGCATTAATTCGTTTTTCAAGGCATTTACTTCATTCATTAATGCTTTTTGATTGACGGTAATTTTATCCAAATCAACTTCCAGTTGTTCAGAAATTCTTCTTTGATTGTAATTCACGTTTTCCAGGTCACTGACAACTTCATTCTTGTCAATAAGTTCTTTTTTCAAATCAGCAACAAGGGCTTCGAATTTTTCAAGTTTCTCATGACACTCGGAAAAATTTTCTCCACTCGGACCTAATTTTCTTTGAAGGGCTTCCAATTGAGCCAGAAGGTTTTCATTTTCCGATTTTAAATCCGAACAACTTTTCGAAAGTTCCATCATAGTTTCTATAGATTTTTCCATCACCACTGAAACTTCATGGTCAGTTTTCTGGCCTCCTTTCATCAATTCTCTAAGTTTTGCTCTCAAACGATTTAAAGCTGCACACGAAGTGTCGTCATCCATTTCTGCAATTCTCAGATTTAGCGCCGCTATTTTTTCTCTTAATCTAAATAAATTTTTTTATATATTATTATCAAATATTATAAAAAGTTATAAATGTTATTCGTTATTTCAATAGATACATAACTGATTTTTTTCTTCGGAAAATTTTTCCCGAACTTCCTTTATCTTCTCTCTGATGAACTTTACAGAATCACATGGATCATCGGAATAATCTCGTTCAGCCAAAGTTTCTATGAGATTCTTTACTTGATCCTGTAAATCGTCATTAAAATTTTCAAGTCTCAAATTCTCTTCTCGATAGTGAATAATCAGGGGATCAGGTTTTAACGCCTCATCAATATTGATACCTTAAAAACGAAGAGAAAACATTGATTAAGAAAATTAGATTTATAATTTTTTTTTGCAATTTTCTTCAGTGATTTTTTATTTTATATTTTGAAGAAAATTATGAGAAAAATAATAAACATAAATACCATATTGTTGGAGTGCTTGCTTCAGAGATCGTGTTTCACTTTCCAATTGGAGTCGTTCCATTCGCCATTTTTTCATTTGACACTTCATGACCGTTAATTTTCGAAGGGCAAACGGAAGATCATAAATTTCCGCCTCTTTCGAATTATCACTAAATGGATTATAATCACAACAGCAGCAAGGCTCGTTTGGTGGTTCCTCTTGTTTAAATGTCCCAGGAGTATCGCAACCACAATGACAAAAATTTTCCGATGAATCGCCCATGATAAATATTTATTTTCTTAATTCAACTGGGACAAATTCAAAAATCCAATCTAATTTCCCTCATTTCATATATAAATATGTCTAATGCAAAATAATAATAAAATATAATAAATATCTACAAAATTCTCTCTCACAGAAAAAAAGAAGAAAAAAATTTATTTTTTAAACTGTCAAAAAAAATAATTTTTGATTGTCCTTTAATCGATTAACTTCACTTCTTACAACAAGTTTCATAGTTGTCGGAAATAAAAAAAAAATACACAATTAATTTTTTCGGATGAAGAAAATTTTTTACCTCAAATAAAGTTTTTCTGAATAATAATTTGGCAGAATTTTCTCAGAAATATATTTTATTTTTCCAGGTCACTACAAGAATAAGAGTTTCAGCGTTTATATAGAATCCACGCTTTTTTTTTCGCAATTGAGAAATTGGAATTAAAGAACAAAGGACTTGAGGATAATATTTCCGCAGAATAAGTTAATTAATGAAGTGAAAGTTGAGATTGAAAAAAAATTGAGGTCAAACCCACTGCGAATTGATATTTTAAAATACCAATGATTAATCTGATCCATGTTGAAATTGTTGAAAAAAGAAAAAAACCGAAGATCATCAATTTCAAGAATTAATATTCGATTTTTCATTCTGAAAGAAAAAAGAAGAAATAATCGAAACTATTTGAATTCAAAAATTGGCTCAAAAAATGAACGAAATTGGTAATTTTCTATTACTAAATCTGGAAGGAAAAAAAAACTAAAAGCTGAACTTGAAGAATTGAGGAAAAGAAAATGCTGAACTGGAATCGAGAATGCAACTTATAGAAAAAAAAAGAAAAAAAAAGAAATGAAGAAGAAGAAGAAGAAGAAGGAAACTTTCAGAAGCGATAAACAGGTCAAAGAGTGCGGAAACTATGGTCCAGGAGATCTAATCGAAAAATGTGGAAAAGGAGAACAGGAATTTAAAAGTTTTCCTGAAAAACTCGATTCAGAGACAATCAACCTTTTCAAGTAAAAAGTGAACGGAATTTTCAAAAACTATTTCCCAAGATTTTTAATTCCTGTCATCACATTTCAAATATATATGTATATATATATGAAAATCGAAGATCGCAATTAATAGCCATTTTAGAATTTGCGAAAAGATGATGAAAAGTTTCGTAGACATTTCGATAAATTGTCAAGAGAACGAGATGAGGTCGAGAGGAGAAAATGAAAATCCTTAAAGATGAAAATGAGAATCTCTCAAGTAGGTACCGAGATATTGTTGGAGGAGTGTTCCATTTGTAGGAATCAACTCGAAAGTCTCCTAAAAGAAGCTTCTCTGTCATCATCAGGCAAAATACGAGGATTCTTCCATGCGAACCAAAATGTCTCGTCTGACAGAGGATAAGTTACTCGCGACAAGAAATGGATTCGAAGGCAGCAAACTTGCGAGAGAAAGTCCTCTCTCTCTCTCTTCCTCTTGCTACTGAATTCCTGATGAAATTAATTCCATTTCCTGACGAGGAATCTCGACAAGGAAAACGATCGTTTGCGGCTTGAATTGAAGAAAACGCAAAATTGAACGACAGCCCCTTGTCATGGAATTAAGTCCAATAGTCGAGATTCAATGAAACACTCGAAAAACTAGGACAAGCGAAACAAATTCCCAAACTGAAAATTTTTTGCGAAAAAAGCCATCAATCATCATCATCGTTAACAAGTTTAAGGCGAAAAACAAGAATTTCGATCAAAGATTAGAAAAATTGTACACAAAACTTGAGAGAAATTAAAAAAATAAAAACTGAACTCCATTTTAAATACGAAAAACAATAATGGAACGACGAGTCTTTTTGCGAGAAATTATTATTATTGTAGAAGAGAAAAAATACTCAAGTGGAAAATGATTCCGCCAACGAAAGTCGAGTGTAGAGAGAAAAAAAAATCATGATGACATAGGTAAACGACGAGGAGAGGTTTTAAAAATGTGAAAATTCTCGAAATTGAATTATAAATGAGAACTATAAATGAAAACGAGAACTTGGAAAAATCAATTACACGGGGAATTGAGAATTTTCTCTCGCTCAAGGAAAAGAGTAAACGAAATTAAAAAGCGATAATGAGGAGATTAAGAGCATCAGTGAAATACAACTATAGAAAAATTTAATTTCATTCCGCCTTTTTTCGTATAATATTATCCTAATAATGAATAAGAAATAATAATTTACTCTTCTTAATTAAATTTTCACTAAAATATATATATATATTTTTTTTGTTGAAATTTTGTCACACATACAGACTTTAAAAGAAAGAG
Source organism: Leptopilina clavipes (assembly GCA_001855655.1). Lineage (NCBI taxonomy): Eukaryota > Metazoa > Arthropoda > Insecta > Hymenoptera > Figitidae > Leptopilina > Leptopilina clavipes. The sequence continues at coordinate 63,852 of JUFY01031103.1, read as the reverse complement.
TTCGTTTTTTGTAATTTCAAAGAGTGTTCTTCTATTTTGTTATTGTTATCAAAGACATGTTCTTTTGCTAATACCATCAAGTCTCCTCGTAGCAAAGATAACAGCTTTTAACATTCTGCCCAGTCGAAGCCTTTGAATAGAACTTTCTAAAATAACTTCCCTTGCTTGGCAAGGAGAGTATTTGTTTAAAGTTTAAGCAAACGACAGACAACTCTTGAGATGAATCGCTTTGTCTTCGACTATATATTCCAAATTGTTCTCCACTTTATAAAGAATTTCGAATTTTATAATATAGTTTTAAGCATAAAATACAAAAGTGACAAATTTTTTTTTTCCTGAATAAAATTGAATTTTTCGGAAAATTAATTTTTGCTTCAGAAATTTTTCAAGGGGGGGTTAAACAAATATATATATATATAACATTCTTTTGAAGACTGTGATCATTTCGAAGGGTGAAAATATGATAGATGATAGGAGAAACTATGTTCCCTAAAGTGAAAACGCTTTTTACTGAAATAATCTCGTATAGAGAGAGAGAATTTTAGCTGCTGTGCTTTCGTTTAAAACGAGATAATGGCCCCGACTGCTCGAATGATTAATATATATTATTACGTGTACCTCCGTATGCTGTTGTCGCTTGCGGTTTCCCCTTTCTTTTTTTACCGCACACGAAAAATTACCCGGACATAACAAGAAAACAGAAAAAATGACATTTTTCAATATTGCGAGAATATGAAGTGAAAAACTTCATTTGAAAATTTAAAAAATAATACTATAATATTTAAATTAATTAAATTTGTATTAAATTTTTAATTTTATTTCCATATATTTAAAAAAAAAATTGTTTCAAAATAAGTCTATTGTATAATTATGACTTTAATTAATTATTTATTTACACGATTATTTAGTTTTTATTAAAAATTTATAATATTTATATTTTATAATAATGGATAATTGATAGACAAAATTTAAAAAAATATGAAAATATTTTTAAAAAATTTAAAAAAATTTTTTTTAAAACATATGGAAAATTTTGTGACTTTTCATGTTTAGGAAAAATTTTATTTTCTTGAAAAAATTATTATTGTAATGAAAATAATGCTTGGATATATGACGAGGGACCCATCGTCTTTCATAAGATTCATATATAATCTTGCAAAAAGACTCTTTCTAAAAAGCCCCTTAAAGATGAATTTAAGAACACTGCTTACTACATACTTTTGAAGGAAAGAAATAAAAAAAAATCATCTCTTCTTTTAAAGGGACCAATTCATATGCGAAAATTTCATAAACTATAGTACCAGATCCTTTCATTTCCTGTCGTATATATAAAAATTTGCCTAAGATGAAAAATTTTCCCCTAAACGTAAAGACTTGCTTGTTTTTGTCCCTTTTTATTCTTTGATATTAAAATAAATTTTACCTTCATTTGGAATTCTTTCTATTTTCATTTTTACTGCCCTTTTTTTGATAGAGAACTTTTATTCTAGAGCTCATATTTATACAATCGCGCATTTTAAAAAAAGATGCTCACAGTTTTTTATTACTTGGAAAATTATTTCTTGGTACTAATTTTTTAACTATAAAATGCAAAAGAAACAAAAAATCGATAATAATTTTTTGTTTGAAAATCTAAATATGCATAAGTAAACAATGGAAAACTGAACAACTTGAAGGGATTAAAGAGTTGTTCTTTGTTCTGTTTGTACACAACGAGCAACCGGTTCCAATTACTAGTGATTTAGATCAAGATTCAGCACAATTCTCTCTCTGTATATAGCAAATCGTCAAGAGATTCCAACAGACAATGTTGTGCGGGTTTAACTCTATCTCAAGTATATAGAACCAGATAGAACTGGATGGAACACTCATGTCCGTCTGATGCGATTTCAGAGTCGGAAGTTCGGGTTCCTGGTGATATGGTTACCATCTTCGATTATAGAAGGGAGAATACATATATTGCCGTCTTAGCCTTTGCTAATTAGTGGTGTGTTTACCTCTCTGCATGGATGTGATGTTGTTGAAGTAGATAAAGTCGTCTACGCTCATTAGGCAAACTGGAAGTTCAAAATTAAAACTAAAAAAAAAAGAAGACATTTTTATTAATTTACAAAATCTTTAATTAATATTTAATTTTAATTAATCAGTTTACTTAGCTGAAAAATTATTGACAAACTCCGTATATTTTTTTTTGTCGTTATTGTGTCAGAAAGGAATGAAATTTGCATGGATAAACGGTAAGTACACGTGTGAACACACAGTATTGTGTTGTTGGTTCGTGTATACTGTTTTTGCTTCAGCTATACCTTCTTCTTGTTCTCTGCACATGTACTACATCTCTATATATGTATATTTTGTCTAGTGGGTATATACACGAAACACAAACTAAACATCATATTATCTCCATGGCTTTGGAGATACGAGAGAGGTGGATGTGCACGTCACGTTCGTCCATAAAAACTAATCAAGAGGACCGTCTAGCCGACGCATGTTGCAAAATACAATACAAAACAACACACAATCTCACCGACACGTTTTACTAAACTTCCCACGTGCCAACTAAATGCATTTTAATTGTTAGGATCATTCAAGTAAAATTCGAATATATACTTATTTTTTTTTTTTTACAAATTTTATCTCCGTTTAATTAAAAATCAATTTTCAATTTCGTAATTGTTGAATTTTCTAATTAATTAATATATTGAGATTCGGAAAATTATTTATTTACTTTTCGAACATCATTGAATTCAGAGACGATTTCAGGAACATATTTCATTAATTCTTTTTGACTTAATTTACAATCGTTTTCGATCCAAATTTTTTGCAACTCAGCAAACACTTTCCCGATTAATTTTTGTCTTGATACATATGGCATAATCATTGTTCCATTAATGGGAAATAGTGGGGGTTTCCAATTTTCCAATTCCTCGATGAGTTGAAATTGTCCTGCATAACGGAACAATTCAAGGACGTATTCACGTTTGTCTTTCATTCTTCCATTTTTTATGAATATAAAAAGTTTAAAAGACTTCAGTGACTTTTCGGAAATAATGTCATCTTTATGCTCGACAATATACAAAGCCAAATCTCTCTCAAATGCGGAGAATTTTAATCTCGCGTGTAAATCCATCACTTCTTCCTCATTCCTTAACAATGATGCAAGTAATGTCGGTGGCTTTAGAATAATATTTGCGGCTTCCACGCGTTTCGTGACTTTTAGGAAATTTTCCAAGTCTGGATTTTTCGGTAGGCCAATGTATTTTGATAAGTCACATTCTAACATTTTTACAGTTAAATCTCGATAAAACTTGCCTGATAAAATTTTTGCCCATTCGTTCCAAATTCTCTCACCGGATATTTTCTGTAGACCATCCACGTTTTCTTTTATTGCATTTATCGTACTCTCGTCGTGATTCTTCACATTGTCTGCAATTCTCCCGTAAAATCGGAAGTACCTAGAAAATCAAATTTCCATTAATTCAAACAACAAATAGTTGATTTAATTTTTATTATTTTCAGTTATAATTTCTAGTTTAAACTTTAATTTGTAAAATTAATTAAACTTATCATTTAAGTTGATAATTTACCACTAAACGAAGTTTAAAAGCTTTTGAAGATTTGAAAAACTCATTTAAAGTTAATTGAGAACATTTGTTGAGAAATTTCGAGAAAGTATTTACGGTAAACTTAAAAATAGTTTACATAATTTGCAGGTATATTACACTTATAGTATAGAAACATTGTAACGCCCTATATATTATTATCACATGCAATTCATCATGATTGCAGACCAATTACGCATGCAACATTTTTCAAAACACTTTCTCGACTAAAATACCGGACGTTGCATGATCACAAATTTTCATAAATGTTGATAATTTTATAAACAAATTCAAAAATTATTGAATTTATCGTTTTTTTTACTTTCAAATCTTTTAACGTATTTTTTTACATATTTATTATTTCTAACCCTGTAAAAATGAATATGTAATTATTTAAATGAATTATTAAAAATAATGAACCTTAAAATTCGGAGATAATCTTCCTGAATTCTAGTGGCGGGATTTCCGACAAAAGCAATTTTTCTTTTCTGAAGATCATCGTAACCGTAAAAATAATCATAGACACTTCCATCAAAACCAAGGAACATGGAATTTATTGTTAAATCACGTCTGTTTGCATCGAGTTTCCAATCTTTTGTAAAAAGAACTTCTGCATGTCTTCCATCAGTTGCAACATCTACTCTCAATGTAGTAATTTCGAAGTTCTCCTTATCGTTAATTCTTGGTGTTATCGTGCCGTGTTTCTCGCCATTTGTATTTACCATTCTTATATTTTCTTTTATAAACATTTCCTTCATTTCTTGGGGAGTTGCAGTTGTCGCGAAATCAAGATCCGTTGGATTTATGCCCATTAAAATATCACGTACCGCACCACCCGCCACTCTTATTTCATGATTGTATTTTTTAAATAAATCCGTGAGCGTATTTACTTCCGGTGTCAAAATCGAATGAAATTCCGGACTATCTAATTTCATTATCACCGGATCACTCCTGCTGACTGGTAATGGTTCATCTGCCATTTTTATCCTTTTCCAACGTTCTTGTGAATTATAACGTTTTATAATCTGAAAAATAAGACAAAAATTAAATTTCAGTATACAAGATTTAATAGTAATTTTAAAAAATGTGTATGATATATAGTAAAACTAATTTCTCTAAAATATCAATGGTAATTTTTGTTTACAAACAAATTTTTAGGTTATGAATAAAATTTATAATATTGAAGGCTTAATTCAATTGTTCATTTATATTTTCAGTAGTATTATTTATGTTTGATTTTGAAACAAAAATTAGTAGTTTAATAATGGAAAAACAGGTGAAAAATTATAAAATATAAGAACATAACCTCTTCTTATTAAAAATTCAGAAAAGAGTAGAAAGAAAAACCACTTACCCGTAATGGAATTTGACTGAATATACTTTTAGAATACCGAATAATTGTTACAGTTATTAACATTATCAATCGTTAGACTTTTTAATAATAAATACGTTCTTTTTTCACTTATTATATTGAACTCACACGCTTAAACATTTTGACAGGTGCTACGCGCACGCGCAGTTAAATTCATACAGGCAGCGCTCATATATGTCATCCTGTCAGACAAAATTAAAGATGGCCGACAACGATTGTTGTTTTCGATAAAAGGCATACAAATATTGAAATATTTCTGTATTTACGAGTTCGGCGAAAACATTTAATCCACAATAGTACACGTTAACGATTCCGTTTTATAATACTTTACTATGTTTTGTAATTTATCAAGTGTCAAAGTATTGTAATCAATGAATCGTTTGTGATGTGATCAATTCTATACGAAGACGACATTCGGTGCGTTATCAGTGCGGTAAGTATACTTTTGTGATTAGATATCGTTATTCGTGTGTAATTTGTCAAAACCACTATAATTGTGAGCTGACTGTTAATCATTAAATTACTTTTTCACTAAGTTATTTCAATTAATCATCGAATTATTTTGTCATCAAAAAGGTACGCTCCCACCCAGTGTTCTATTTTTTTTTTAAAAAACCAATTTATTTTTATTTTTAAATTAAATGTTTTGTGATTTTTACTTTTAACGGTTACAGTAATTTTCATCAATCATTTATAATATAAAATATATTCACCATACATAATATTTAAAAATATAATAGTGACAAGAAGAATTTCTAATAGTTTTCCACTATGTAAATCTTATATAGCTTGTAATTAAATATCTATCAGTTAATTAGTGATCTAATCTTATTATCATTTTCATGAGTAGTTTTAAATTCTTTTTATTTTCCAGTAACTTGGATTATTTGTCATCTTTATGTATTACCTTAGTCATGGTAATTTAAAATTGAAATACATCACAATTTTTTGTTTCATTTACGACTGTTTCTCTTTTTTGTTTAAAATTTTTTTAGAAACTTGAAAAATTGCAATTTATTTACTATTGAAAATGTTATTTAATTATTAAAGATAAATTAAAAAGAGTAAATTTCTAAGGAATGATGATTCATTTTTTTAAAATTATTATAGTAAATATTAATTGTTAATATTAGACACAGAACAATGAACTTTCTTTTTGCATTCAGTTTTGTAAGAAATATAATTTGCTTTGTAATTATAACCATAGAAAAATTGAAAACGCCTATTTTTTGTTCTTACGTAATTATTTGTCATTTGCAAATTGAGGAAGAAATATTTCTAATCTCCTTTTGCTAGATATAATCTAAAGAAATGCTATTCTAAAATATCTATTGTCTCATTCATTATGGTGAAAAGAATCTGAACTTCCTTTTTATGAATTATTTTCAAAAATTATCTGCCTTTTTTCGATAGTTAAAAAATACACAAAAATGTACTAAGAAATTAGTATAAACTACTTTGTTCTTACAAATTCATTAAAAAATAATAATAAAAATAAATTTCGAACAATTTTCGAAGGTTTAGATGATAAATGTAATTTTTTTTTTAATTTATAATTAAGAAAAATTGAGTTTAATAAAATGAATTTAATTTTTTAGTGTCTATTAATGGCGACATGATGTTGTTAATATTGACTAGAGCGTAGAAGAAGGAACATGAGTCGAGCCAGAGAACTACGACAACGCAGACAACAATGGATGACAGAACATCCCCGGAAGCTCGCTGGGGAATTAAACAGATCACAAAAATTCGTCCTGGGACTCGCTGCATTACTCATATTCGACATAATCTGGGTTTTCAAACTGGAAGTGCTAAAGGTAATAAGAAAGAATAAATGCAAAAATTGACGAACCTAATAACTTGTAATAAAAATCCCCTTGAAGATAATTGAATAAAAAATATAAATTATTCAATGAATTTAATTTTAAAGAAAAAAATGAACATTCTAAATTATAAATATTTGTTTCAGACACTGTACAGAGGTCCAGAATTCGAAAAACCTTTTTTCAGCACCTATGTCAGATCGTCAATGTTCACATTATATCTTCTTGGTTTTTGCTTCTTTCCCCCATGGAGAGATCAGTGCAATCGTCCAACGACTTATATGGTAATTAATTTTTCACAATTTAAATACAATTTTCTAAATAAAAATTATGCACAGCCTTTAAAAAAAATATTTACTTATTTTATTAAAAGAAAATTCTGTATCATTTGGAAACATTCCAAGTTCGTAAAATTTATTGCTTTTTTTCTTTTTAGTATACAGATCCAAATGTGGAGGATGATAACTTTTATTCGGAAGCCAATACAAGTTTGGTAAGTATTTGCCACTGTTTTTGTTTTTTTCTTTTTCATCTCGCTAAAACATTCCATTGGGAGATACGATAAGTGGATAACAAATAATCGGCAACGACTTCACTTGACAATAATAAAAAGCGAAGCTTTTAAAAATCAAATAATTTACAAACAAAAACGGAAAAAATATTTAAATTACTTTTCATTATATATTTAATATATTTTTATAGTAAAATAAAATAAATACAATATAAATTTGTTTATTTATTTTAATGCTATGAAAACATTTTTACATTTTTTCTTTTTTTTAGAGTGATTCGACTTTTGTGCCGATAAAAACTCCAGATCAATGCGATCGATCGTCGGGAACTGAAAGTGATGATTCATCTATAAGATCAGTGAGATTCAGTAAACTCGCTGAAGTGCGTCACATGTCGGAAACTGTAGCAACAGAAGCCGTTTTAGCGAGACTGAGTTATCAGGCGAGTGTGCGAGCCGGTGAATATGCAAGGAGGCAGGCAAATAAATTTTCTGCCCAGAAAGTGGCAAAAATTGCTCTCGTATTTTGCTTCCTGGTGAGCTGATTATTTTCATCTAATTTATAAATTTACCATGAATTTACATATTAAAAATTAATAAAATTTCAGATTTTATAAACCAAAATTGTATTGATCGATTTTGTTAACAATTATTTATTTCAAGGAAATAATTATATGAAAAAATGTTTATTTTCAGTGGTTCATCGCAACGTACACTAACCAGTTGTTATTAAATGAAGCCGGAACAGGAATTGTGACTATTTTGTCTTCATTGTCTAGTTTATTTATTCTCTTTCTTGCCGCATGTTTCCCAAACAACGCGGGAGACAAATTTACTTTATCCAAATTGGTTGCAATTTCCATCAGCATTTTTGGTCTTGTAAGTTACTGCAATCTAAATTTTATTTTTGCTTAAATTATCCTCTTTTATTTAATGTTTTTATCCTATTTATTTTTAAATTTACAGAAAAATCATAATTTTTCAAAGAGAAAAAAGTAAACGAAATTTTTGAATTTTTTGCAGATTCTAGTTGGACTTTCCGATTTTACAATAGAGACGAGTAGAATACCAACTAGCATAATTTTAGCTCTAGTCAGTACATTAACGTATGCAATTTACATTGTATTTTTAACAAGAAAAGCGGGTAATGAAGAAAAGCTCGATGTACCAATGTTCTTTGGTTTTGTTGGATTTTTCAATCTTACCCTATTGTGGCCTTTATTCTTCATTCTTCATTATGGTCGATGGGAAGAATTTGAATGGCCCTCTCATCATCAATGGACTGTTCTTATTGTCAATGGACTTTTTAACTTTCTCAGTGAAATTATTTGGCTCTGGTAAGTTCCCTTTTTTTCTCTTTCTTTTTCTTATCGGTAATTATTTTTTCTATTTATAAAAATTTAAAGTTTATTTACTCTCGATTCATTGAAATTCATGAATTTTTTGTACTTTAAGGAGCTGTTTTTTTACTTCGTCCCTTATTCCAACACTGGCTCTTGGACTCACAGTGCCAATGTCGATGATGTTGAACGTTTTCCTAAAAAAGCATACATTTTCCTGCATTTTTTACCTGGGGACTATTCCAATGATTTTGGCATTTATAATAATATCCCTTTTATCTTACTATGATAATTGGGACCCAGTATTGGATTTGTTAAAAAGACTTTACATCTGGATCTGTCGCAGAAGCAGAGCAATCAGGTAATGTCATTTATTCTTATTTTTTTATAATTATTAATTGAGAAAAATTTATTATTAACTATATATTTGAGAATTAATTTAATTGTGTTTTTTAATTGGTAATTAATTATAACTATCGAGGGAAACTTATCGATTTTCCTTGTTGATTATTATTAGAATACCAGATTTGGAAGCTGAACAGACCGAATCATTAATCGGCATGAACAGTGGAGAACATGAAGCTTAAATTTTAAAAGACAATAAATAACAACAAAAATCACGGTACTTAAGTTTTGAAAGCACTTACGTGAAACAATAGATCTTTTATAGTATCTAGATTTTTTACGAGCTTTTCCAATGAGCACAAAGAAAGAAATACAGTAACAATGATTTTGACATTTAATATCACAATTAGATTGTACGTAAAAGAAATTACAATCATGTTGGTATTAAAAAGATTACAAAATCGTTTATCCTCGAAACTTTGTACATCTTTTTGAAATTTTGATTTTTGAAATCTATTTTTCAATGTCAATATTTATAATAAACACATTACGAGACATTTAATAATTTTTAAGACCCAACTATTCGTCTAGGAGAGGTTTTTTCATTCTCGAAAATTGGAAAAAGAATTTCAATTTTTGAAAAATAATAAGAAAAATGTCTTTTAATGTCTCTTCGCACTTAAATGAAATATTGACTAAAAGAAATGAAAATAAAAAAAGGAAAGAAAAAAAATACCGACATAGAAAAACAAGTTGTACAGGAATGTTATTTTCTAGAAGAGAACTGAAAGTGTAAAAAATAATTTTTTTCTTCTGATTTATTATCATTTGATTGAAAATTTTTATTCGATGTTAAAATGAGAAATAAAAGTATAAATGTTGAGCTTATTCAGAGATATAAATTACAGAATCGTAGCATAAATAGAAAAGAAAAAGAATAATAATCGAATTCCACTAGATTATCGTTTCAAGGAATGTTTCGAGAGATTTACGACACAAAAATCAAGTTTGACAGTGAATGAAACACAAAGCTAATGAAATGACAAAAAAGAAATAACAATTTACAAATAATAATTACAAAAAATATTAATCTACATTTTAAGCTCAAAATCTAGAAACAGTACGTAAAATATTAAATTACATTCGTGAATTGAATTACAAAATACAATATATATCTTACGAGATGTAATTTTTGACCACATTTTATCCACTTTGCTGTTTGCGTCCTGCTGTGTTATACTTATATAAAAAAAATTGTAAACAAGATTCGGAATCGATACAAAAATGAATCGAATTTAATTGGAAAAAAATTGTCTCTATTTAAAAAATCATTTTTCCGTGAAAAAATATTTCACAGTCGGAATGTATTTGAATATTGATCTACAAAATATTAAAATGAACTGATCATTAGAAAATAAAAAAATAATAATATTTATTGCCATAAAATAAAAAAATTGGATTTTATAATTAAGCAGGAGAATTTAAAAATTTTCGAAAGAATTCGATTCTTTACTAACATAATCGTCGCCGAATCTTTGAAAAAAAAGTGATTCTTGTATACATACATATTTGTAAGAATCTTTTCTTATTTAAAAATTGAAATCTGATCTTCGATATAAAACTGTTCTTGCAATTATTCTTATTAACTAGAACTGATTTGATCGATTATTCAAATTTCTATTTTTATTCAATTATAAATAACGCATAATTTTCTTTTTATTTAATTAAATAAGTTTCACTTTTTTTTATTTAATTAAATGAATACATTATTTAATTTAATCAAATTAATACATAATTTTATTTAATTAAATAAATAGGTATCTACTTAATTTTTTTCTAATTAAACAGTAATTAAAAAAATTAGCTTTGTTTAATTAAAGAAAAATTTTTTAGCTTAATTTTATTTTTATTGACAATTATGTACTTAATTAATTTTTGACGAAATTAATTATAAGTCTAGTTTAATTTGACGACATTGTTAGTGAGACATAGCTTTATTAATTCTTCTTTTGTTTTTTGTTTAAAGAAAACATTAAATTTCGTTAAATTAATTGTACGTCGTAAAAATTAATTCGACAAAATGTATATATAAAATTCGTTAAAAAAAACGATCACAATTTTCTAAACTGATAAAAGTGAAATCAAAATCTTGGAAAACTGTGAAATTCTAGTCAAATAAGATTAATTTCTTTGAAATTTTCAAATGTGCAATTATCTGAAACATTTACCATACAATCAAATTTTAAGTAGAAAAAAATAAACAATAATTAAACGCATATTGAATATATTGCTTTACGTGTAACAATTTCTTATCAAAGTTTATGCTGGAATTTAGAAAAAAAGGAAAGATTATTGTAATTAAAATATTAAATTTAATAAGTTTTTGTAAAGAAAAAATTAAATTTCACTTCGAACAATAGGACACTTATTTTGGAATTAATTAATTTATGATTATTTCTATTATTATGATTTATTATTTGCGTTAATGTAAATAATTAGTCATTACTTTCATTAATTGGTAATTTATTTCATTAATCTAATTTTACTGAATTCGAGCATTTATTTTTGACAGAGACTGAAGTGATGATATGCGAAATGATTTTAACGTCGAGAAATTCGTAAAATTTATATTCGTGAGAATGTTTTTATACAAAATGAAAGACGTTTGAATATTCCTCACAAAATGATTGTATACAAAAATTTACAATAATTCATCGAAATTTATAATTTATACATTTTTATTATCGTAAATATTATTCCTTCGAATTATTTGTCATAAAAATTTATTTTCAATTGTGTAATAATTATTTCAATTAGCGATTAAATCAATTTTTTTAAAACTAATTTCTACTAACAAAAACAAAAATTACACTTTTAATTAAAAATTTTCAAAATATGGAAAATATGAATTTTAGGAAAATATTCAAGCGTCTTTGAAAATGACTACTTTTTCATTCCAAATTAATTGAAACTACTTCTTAAATATTTGTATAAGATTTCCCAATTTTTATTATAAAAATATTGAGTAATTTTTTGGTCTACAGCAGAAATAAAATAAGCTAGCTTGGTATTGTGATAATAAATAAAAATGTGGTGCGCAAAAAAAAACGAGACAATTATACAAAAAAAAAGAAGAAAAAGAAATGTAAAATCCTAGTTTACAGACTATAATCATGTTATTGAATGTAACTGTTCCTTTATAATGGTGTATATTTGATGTAAATATTCTGTATAATTGCGCTTAAAAAATGTGTACACGATGTATAAATTATCTCTTTCTTTTATAGAGAGAGAAAAGAGAGAAAGAGAGAGAAAGAAAGTATGATTAAAGAAAAAAAAGAAAGAAAAAAATTGTTGTGTAAATTAAATATCTTTGTATCAATTTTAACAGATGACGATCGATCAACATGACAGAAATGCGTTTTAAAAAATTTAGTTGACACATGTGATTTATATATTTTTCAAATTTTATTTCTATTAACGAAGAAGAGAAGGATTTTATTTTAAAAATTTTATATTTTTAGCGAAATTATAATTTTTTTATATCAATATTAAATGTCAGGAAAATCATGGCATGTCATGAGAAACATTTAAATTTTAAAAGTTTACCAAAAGAACCTCATTGTGATGGTAAAATAAATTCTTTGCCGTTTAAATTTGCGACGAGTGGTGAGAATTTAATAACAAACAATGGAAAGTTTCATGTTGGCAGTTTACGGTGAGTTTTTAACATTTTCTGTTATTTTCATCTTCTTTGTTTGCTAATTAATTTTTTTGGTTTCATTTAGAATTCCTG
>JUFY01031103.1:0-51043 GCA_001855655.1 Leptopilina clavipes | reverse complement strand
TTCCTGCTGATCCGTCCTGGCCAAAAATTCCACAACGCAGATTTCCTGACAGTTTCGGCGATATTGATCAATCAGGTGTTGTCACAGTGACTGGAACCCCAAGAAGAAGTCGTTCCATTGTCAGAACACCGAATTCAGTGTAAGACAAATTTCAATTCGGGAATTTACTTTCAATTTTTTTTTTTTTGCAATATTAAATTTAATTTTAATTGTCTATTAAAAAAAAAAATTTTATTTTAATTGTTTTTTAAGTACTTTTGTTTCCACGTTATATTAAAAAAGAAAAAAAAATGTTTGTCATTAAATTTACTAAATTTTTGCAATTTTTTTTATAAGAACAATGAAGGGAATCATGTCCAAGGAAAATGTTGAAGGGACAATTTATAATTCGGGTTTTATTTGTCAATCGCAATCGATGCCACAACAATTGAGAAGGAGACCTGGATGTGTCGATCCACGTTTTAAAAAGTTTGTTATTTTCATTGAAGAAAAAATCAATGTTTTAAATTAATATACTGTTTTGTTCAATTTTAGAGTCACTGCCGTCAAGAGTCAATTAAAAACGATGAAAAATGACAATAATCACGAAACGCATTTAGCCAATGGTCTTTCAAATCCAGTGAATGTTGAGATGAAAAAAGTCGAGCCCTCGATACTGAAAAAGTATGTTACGTTCAAAAAATTGATAATTAAATTTTTTTTCTGATTTTCTCTATTCTTTATTTTAAATAATTTTAATACTAATAATTTTATTTAATTACATTACGTTGTTTTGTTAATAAAAAATTGTATTCAACAGTGAGAAGATAAATCAACAAGAGGCTGAGAAATCAAATGAAGAAATAAAAGAAGCGAAAAATGAAGTTAAGAAAGAATTAAAAATAGAAGCTGATCTCAGGGTCTCTTTGAATTGCGAGAATCAGCAAAATGTAAGCCGAGAAATTGATAAAAATATTTATGAAACGATGGTAAAAGCAAATTGCGAATTTCAAGAAGAGAGGAACAAAACGCTAGAAACTTGTCAAGATATGAGAAAAACGAAAGGAAATGAAACAGAAATAAAGAAAATTATAGATCTTCTTCCAGATGGTAAATATTAAATTTTTACTTCATCAATTTCTAAATTTCATCCTTTATTTATTATTATAATTATAATTACTATATTATTATATTCCCTTTAAACAGATAAGTGTATATCCTTGAAATTGACGAGTAATTCAAGGGAAATATTAGAAAAAAAGGAATCAAATGGAAAAAGAATAGAAGAAAAGAACGAATTGATTTGTTTTTGTAGTGGAAAAACAAATTCTCAAATGAAAAAGTCATCGTCACAAAAAACCATCCCTTGTGAAAAATGTTTGGATAAAATGGAATCAAACTCGGAATCAATGTCAAACGATGAAGTTTATAGAATTCGATGTAAGGAACATAACATGGATGATAAAGAAAGTTTTTTCCCAGCAACAACCGATTCTGAATTAATAGACAACGAAACAGTGACAACTTTAAATAGAAAAAAGAAATTTCGAAATTATTATAATTCCGAGTGTAATTCAGCAAAAGATTACGAATTAATCGATTATTTTCAAACGCACGGCGATTTTTATAAATATCGACAGTCAATTGATTTTTCCGATCTCGATGAGAAACGTGGGAAATTCATCGATAATCCAAATTTAAAAAATAAAATAAAATCCGAACAAAATTTAATGCACGGTGTTTGGCAAAATTTCCGTAATTCCGAGCCATTAATTCCACAAAATCAACGTCGATGCGCCACATCATATTCAAAAAAGAAAAGTGATTGCTCACATGGAAAGGATGAAATGACAGATTCGGAATTTGCATTCCTTTGGACCGAGCAACATCGAACGAGACGAAAATCAAGTCATGGTTATTCACAAAAATTAATTGACGAACGACGAATAAGATCTTGTGATTTTGAACGAAGAAATATTTCGCCTCGTTTGCAAAAAAGGGACAATCTGATAAAATATAATTCACAAAAATTCTATCATGATGCGCAAAATAAGAAATCGATTGATTTAAATGTTGAGGAAGTGAATTCACCACGAACGGAAACTGACATCGTCTCTGAGAAACCAAAGAGAATACCATATAAAACGCAAAAACTTCTCAATAAAAGTTATTGGGAATATTATAGAAAATTGAATAAAAATCAATTAAATGAAAATACGGAGAAACAATGCTTTACTCCAGATGAAATTAACAAGAAACGTGGGAATGTGACAATTTATGAGGAGCAATCAGAATTAAGTCCTCCTGAAATTCGGACACTAAAAAGATGCTCCGTCTTGTCGAGTATGATTAATGAGAAATTGTAAGTTTTTTTTTGTTACGTAATTAGTTGTCTTTACATAATAATAATAATATGTCAGTTTTTATTAGTTTCTTATCTTTTTCTAAAAAAAACCATTTCTAATTAATTGCGTTTTCTAAAATAATATTTTCTAAATATTAATTTTTTAAATATTGTAATAATATTTCTTTAAATTTTTCTAATTTATCAATTTTTTTCACAGGGATTCAGACTCGCAACCAATTTTGTGTTCGAAACAATCTTCGGCAAATAGTGTTAAATTACTGAAAGACGATGAACGGGCAGATGATTTTTTTGCTAATCAAGTTGAATCGGTAATGAAAATGAGAAGACATGATGGTTCCAGTGTTTCCTCGAGATCAGGAAACAAACGGAAAAATTCACAAGTTGACATTAAGCTCATTAAACTCAAAACAATTGGTAAGATTTCGATCAATCAATTACTGGGTTAAATATATAGATAGAAATAAGTTTTTTCTTTTGTAAACTTGGGAATGAAAAATAATAGAACTGACAATATTTATTGATTTTCAGCCTTCTTTGGAATTCTGATGTACCTTATAATCATATTTCTTCCGATGTTGTATGATCACATTTTTCATGAAGATTATGACGAGTATGCAGATTTAACTTACCTTGAATTGGCCGTTGATTACGTCGTGTCCTCCTATCGTGAAGCATTCAATGGAATTGTAGAGTTTATTAATAGAATACTTTATCGTCCGGTAAGTGTTTTTATAGTAAATTAGATTTAATTTTAATTTATATCGAATTAAAAATTTGACGGGATTTATTAATTTCTATAGGTAATTTAAATTTAATTATAAATTAAAAAATTTTCTATAAATTCAAAAATTTCATTTTATTTTAAATTCGTTTCATTTAATTTTTTTTCTTTTTCAATGAAATGATTAATTATTAAATTTTGATACATTTTAATTTAATGTTTAGGGAAAAGTATGCATTAGGAGTTATTTTTTTATTTTTGTTTTAATTTTAAGGAAAACTGGATTTATTCAGATGGCACTGAACTGTTTGTAGTTCTTTATGATTTTCAGCTCGCATGTAAAAGGTGTAACGGGATTGTTTAAATTTATAATAGCCATCATTCTTCCCTTTCGTTCATAGAAATAACATCTTTTATTTGATATCCCCTGTACTCGATATTTTTATGCTAGACGCAGATTTACTCTTGTTATTATTTGCAAAGTATTTGTATTTCCGTTATTTATAATTAAAATTGCATTTTTACATTTTACAGATTTTTATCAATTTATAATATTAAAATTTCCTTTTTTCGTTTCTTTTTCAATATTATTGAACAACTAATTGAAAGGAATTTTTAATTTAAAGTGGAGAATTTAGTCTTTAGAGCTTGAATAAGTTCTAGGTGGAAAAAAATGTTTTTTTTTTTTAGAATTCTCTTTAGCCAAATAAATTTGGAATGCCAGAATATCCGGGAATTGAAAAACTTCCTCCATATCCTGGAAAACCAAAAGAATACGAACCTATTGGTTGTATTGGTTGTGATATCGCGTATCCTATGGGATATCCAGAATAAGTTCCTTGTGAAATTGCATAATCTCCAGATAAAGATGGACTTGAATAAGAATTACTTCCTGATTGATATTGATGATAATTCGCATCATTATCCACTGGCTTTGCAGAAATAATTCCTATCAAAAAGCCACTGATAATTAATGTCTGAAAAAAATTTATTTATTTTAATTTATTTAATAAGTTAGAAAAATTCAACCTATTTAAAAAAAAATTATTTTAATTTTGATAATTTTTCACCCACCGTAATTTTCATGATTTTTTTAACTGCAAAAAGTCCAACTTTAAGAATATGGAAACCGACGGCTGAGAGTTGTTGAGTTTATTTGACAAAAGCAAACAAATTAACTAATTAAGAAGTTATAAACTGAAGTGATTTGAAAAAAAAATCTATAAAACTCTTTTTATAGCATTGAAAGTAATTGAAAATTCTAATTTTTAACGACTCGATGTTATGAAATGAAAAATCATTTTCTAAATTAGATTAAATTAAATTAAAAGTTTATTCTTATTTAAAATAAAAATAAAAATGGTTAAATTAATAATTAATGAAAATAAATAATAATGAATAAATTTAATTTGTATTTTAATAATTAATTTTAAATTTAAATTTTTAAATTGGTTTAATAAGTTAATTTATTATTTACAAACTTTAAATTAAAATCGTTTTTTCTTTTTATTAAATTCAATGAATGAAAGTTTGATTACTTGGGATAAAAATAGAAAAAAATGGCTCGTAATATTCAGTACAAAAAAATACATTGTATATATGTTTATTTTACCAATGATATATTGAATTACATTTAAAGAGAAAGATAGTATTAATACCTTGTAATTTTACACCAGTATCTCGCTAAAAATAAATGATATGAAAGTCATAAGTATATAATTCTACTTTATTTGCAAAATTACTAGAATTACTACATTTTATTCTTAATGAAAAATTCTTTAGATATTAACGTGCTTCTTTATTATTACATAGAATTTTAATATTTTTTTCTATTTTTAATTCTATTTTAAATTTAATATCAATTTTAGTTAAACGTTTTTTTTTAATTAATTTTTAATAATGATAGAATTTAATTTTTATTTACTTATTTTATTACAAAATGTTTATTATTATTACAAATTAAATAATATATAATTATTAAAATTGATTAATAAATTATTAAAATTCAATAAGTAAAATACTGTTAATTGAAAAAAAATTTTTTTTTACCATCAACATATTTCAATTATTTTAATTAAATTGGAATAAAAAATTTTTGAGAAAAATTATTTAAATATATTTTCAATAATTTAATAATTGACGATTAATTGACAATTTGTAATGCTCAATAATAAACAACATTTACGAAAAACTGGATATTTCCTAATTATTACTGTTTTTTAATTAGCAATATTTATTTTAATCAAATTTT
Organism: Leptopilina clavipes; assembly: GCA_001855655.1. Classification (NCBI taxonomy): domain Eukaryota; kingdom Metazoa; phylum Arthropoda; class Insecta; order Hymenoptera; family Figitidae; genus Leptopilina; species Leptopilina clavipes. The sequence goes on along the minus strand of JUFY01031103.1, from coordinate 45,724 downwards.
ATTATTATAAATAAATTACATTTGACGTTGATTTGAATATTTAAAAAAAAAATGTCTGCACATGCGCAGTGGTTTCCCGCCACAGTGGTGCCACTACGAAATTGAAACTTTAACAAAAAAGTTTAACTATTTCACACATTTCATTTAATCGGATGAATTATTTTTCACTATTTTCAAATAGTTGAGTAAATATTTTGAAGGGAGTCGATCCTTTTCAAATTGATAATAAATAATGGTTGAATTAATTTGAATAAAAACATTCAAAAATTGACCTTCACTGCGCTTCAACGGTTTTTAATTACTTTGAAAAAATGTAGAGGGCCTTCTTTTAAACAGTTGGCAACACTGTAAGAAATGGCAACTTCGCGGTACTTCGCGCACGTTACTCTCGGTCATTTCGTCCTGTGAATTCCAACAAGAAACATTGGAGCAGCTTTCTTTAAAAGTCTGCCACGTGCTAACGTCTTTATAAAAAACTTAAATATACACAAAAGAAAATTTGAATATTTTCAAGTGATTTTAACCTGATCGTTAAGTTTTTTTTCTCAATTAAAGTAAACAATTTTATAAAATGGCAGACTATGTTATTGGTAACGCAAGGCCAGCAGACGTCCCGGTTCCTGAAGATGGTCTCTCGGCGGCTCAATTATTTTCCAATGGAGAAGGATTGACTTATAATGACTTTATTATTCTTCCCGGTTATATTGACTTCACTGCTGACGAGGTGGATCTTCATACACATTTGACGCGAGACATTGTCCTTAAAGCACCTTTGGTATCCTCGCCGATGGACACTGTCACTGAATCCGATATGGCCATCGCAATAGCTCTTTGTGGAGGAATTGGAATTATCCATAGTAATTGTACGATAGAATATCAGGCCAATGAAGTTCACAAGGTATTATTTATATTTTCTTCTTTTTATCCAAAGAAAACCGGATTTATTTTCAAAATAGTTTCATTTATTTTGGAGCAAATTTAATCAATTTTTCCTTTTTTACATACTTTTGTCCCTTTTGGCATTCATGATGTGGACATTTATTGTTATTTTATATTTTTACCTAATAAGAATGTATCACTAATTATTGGTCAATCAAGCTAAGATCTTTGTAGTAATTTTTCCAAAAACAATTTTTAGGTTATGAATGTTTATATTTGTTGTATTTTGCATTTTTCAGTATTTAAATTTATTATTTAAGAAAGTTAATTTAATTAGATAAAATAAATAATATCTAGGTAAAAAAAATTCCAAATAAATTTGTTTTCATTTTATTGAACTTTTAAAATTAATTTTTTCCCAATTTTTTTGAAAGTGAATTGCAGAATATAATAAAAATATATAATGTAATAAAAAAAAGTTTGTACGAATGTTGTAATTCATATCAGAGAGTTATTTTCCGTGACCTAATTTAATTATTTCAATCCGTAACTGATTTAATATTGATTTTCAAAAGCTCTTTACCTTTAGAAGACCTTTAATCAAATAGAGATCAATTGTTTCCACAAAGTTTGTATTTGTGAAAATAAATAATATTTTTCTTTTATTAATTGAAACGAATTTATAAAATTAATTTCGTTATTGCTTTAAAATTATATAAATATCGACAAATTTCTTTGATTACTGTAAAAATGTTTGTCTTTCAGATATTTTTATACTAAATATTACATCTACATGTAGATTAAAAATATTTTTTCAAATTTAGATTTGAATTTAATTAGTAATTTTATTTTAAGGTGAAGAAATACAAGCATGGCTTTATTCGTGATCCAGTGGTACTTTCGCCAAATCATACCGTGAGCGATGTAAAGCGAGTGAAAGCACAAAATGGATTTTGCGGTGTGCCAATAACTGAAAATGGAAAAATTGGAGGAAAACTCCTTGGAATAGTGACATCTCGTGACATTGATTTTCTCGAATCAATCAGTCAAAATAGTATGAAACTCGAATCAGTGATGACAAATCTTGATAATCTTGTGACAGCAAAATCGGGTGTCTCTCTGGCCGAGGCGAACATGATTCTCGAGAAGTCCAAGAAGGGAAAATTGCCAATTATCAATGACAAAGGTGAATTAATAGCATTAATGGCCAGGACAGATTTGAAAAAAAATCGTAGCTATCCCAGTGCAAGTAAAGATAGTAATAAACAACTTTTGGTTGGCGCCGCTATTGGTACACGGGAACAGGACAAAGAGAGACTTGAGCAATTGGCAAACGCTGGTGTCGATGTTATTGTTCTCGATTCATCGCAGGGAAATTCCAAATTCCAAATTGGAATGATACGTTTTATTAAATCGACATATCCACAATTACAAGTTATTGGCGGCAATGTGGTGACAACGAAACAAGCGAAAAATCTCATTGAGGCCGGAGTTGATGGTTTGAGAGTTGGAATGGGCTCGGGTTCAATTTGCATCACCCAGGAAGTAATGGCGGTTGGACGTCCTCAGGCAACGGCCGTTTATAAAGTTGCTGAATATGCGAGAAAATTCGGCGTTCCCGTGATTGCCGACGGTGGAATACAATCAATTGGTCACATTATCAAAGGACTGAGTTTAGGTGCAAGTACGGTGATGATGGGATCTCTTCTTGCTGGTACATCGGAAGCGCCTGGTGAATATTTCTTTAGCGATGGCGTGCGATTGAAGAAATATCGTGGCATGGGATCAATTGAGGCAATGGATAGAAAGGACGCAAATGGCTCAGCGATGGATCGTTATTTTCACAACGAGCAGGATAAATTCAAGGTTGCCCAGGGCGTTAGCGGCTCAATAGTTGACAAAGGTACTGTTTTTAAATTTATACCTTATCTTCAATGTGGAATCAAGCATGGATGTCAAGATATTGGAGCAAAATCAATATCATCATTGAGATCAATGATGTACAGTGGTGAGCTGAAATTTGAAAAAAGATCATCATCCGCTCAACAAGAGGGAAATGTTCATAGTTTATTCTCTTACGAGAAGAGATTATATTAATCCATAAACAAATTTTTTTAGTTCTGACAAAAAAAGAGGTACCTGTGTTTTTTTTTATCACGAATGGTAATTTTCGAGTCAGGCAAATTAAAAAAAAACCAATAATAATAATGTTGAAAATCCAAAAGTTTCTTGGATAGAATAATTTAGATTAGACAAAACTTTGAGAATTTTTACAAACAGTTTTTTTTAATGTAAATTTTAAATTTATTAACTAGAAAATTTTCTCGTAAGATTTTGTTTTGATGTTTTTTTACGTATATATTTGGTTGTTAATTTGGATTTTGTTTACAATTTGTTTTCTTTTTAAATCTATTTTTAACATTCAATTTTGATTGTTTACAAAAGAAAGTATTTTTTTAATTGTATTTAACAAGTCTTGAATTCCATATAAAATGTTAGTTGTTTGTTTGTTTTTAATGACGAGCAGTTACAAAATGAAATTTCATCATAACTGAAGTAGTGGAATTAATAACAAATTAGATAAATGATTTAATTAATTGACAATGGAGAGGAGGGATTTTTTACAAAAATTCCTTTTTTTCTTAAACTGCGATAGAAACAATGTCTTGTCTTTATATATGTCAATCTGTATGTACTTATGTAAAGCTACCTATGAACCTGAAATATGTCTGCACAGTATCGAATAACGATATAAAGTAGGACAATTAATTTTAAAAAGACGCAATTTTTTTTCTTTGAGTTTTCAGTAATATGATTTTTCAACAAAACTGTTGAATAATTTTCCAGTCGAATTTTAATTTTAAGCAAAAAACATTTTTTCTACAATTATAAACAATTATTATTATATTTATAATCGTTGATGTAAATGGAATTTGTTAGATTAAAATTATTGACTAAATTATTTTTCAGTGAAAAAAAAAAACTTGCGTATCAGTCAATCCAAATGCCAAATTATGGGAACACTCTTTTTTTTATTTTTCTTTTAAAGTTACCTCCATTTTTTTGCATTTTGTTTTTTGCTACTGAACCTTTATTAATTAAATATAATAAATGCAGACAAGTAAATAATGAAATTCTCAATGTTTATCGAGGATTGAAACTAATTTTTATTGTTAATTTACGAATGTCCTTTTTTATGACACCTGTGAAAATTTTCAAATAATGTTTTATAATATTGTGAGAAGAAAAAAATGTTTAAAAAAATAATAATTAGAAAATAATACAATTAACCGGTAGAGAATTCCTACGAAGAACATAATTATGTAGTTAATGATGGCATTTTTTTGTTTTTAAATGAAACTTTAAAAAGTAATATAATTTACTTTACGAGTTGACATGAATTGTAATTTGCGAATAGTTTTTATCGAAATAATTCCACATTTTACGCTGTATATTTTCAAGTAAATTTAACATATGATCGATTTTTCTTTTAAAATGCCATTATTAAATTAAGTTGAATGTTGAATGTCCGATCTTCGTGGGAGCTCAATTTATAAGTTTTCTGAGTGAATGGCAATTTTATAATTTTTATTATCTTAACATAGTCTACGATGTGTAGATTTAAAAATATATATATACATATTTCATCCAATATACATATATTTTTTACAGACAAAAAGATTTAATGTCACAGAAGAACATTAGAATAAAATTGTTCTTGGTGTTTTATCAAATTTTCTTGTTTATTTATTGACTATGGGCCAATTAGTAATCTTTTCTCTTAATTATTACCACTTTAATTTTTATTAGTATTATTATTTATTTTTCTTTGTTACCATTATTCCTCGTTTATTGATTATTTTCGAAAATTTACCGCCGCTTGTGCGCGCATGCGCATAAAATATGAAAATATAACCTGAAAATTTTTATGCAAACGCCGCAAAGTTGAAAACTGCAACACGTGTTGATTGTTTTTTTAAGCAGATTTTAGCATTAAATAAACAATAATGGTGCTGTGCAATATTAATTGTGTGGAGAGAATATCACAATATTTAGATGTCATTCCTGGAAAAATGCATATGTCGGAAAATAATGTAAGAAAATTAGATTTACTTATTGCCAATATTGTTATCATGTCTACCTTCGTTTAGCATTTTTTTCATTTTTGTTAATGTCATATTTATTATACATTTATATGGAAATTGTTTATCACTTTTTTTTGGTAAAAATTGTGATTATTTTAATTTTATTATTAAAGTAAAAAGTGAAAAGTTCTTTTAAAATGAGCGATAATTGTGGAAAAAGATTTCCAGACATGTCCGAAGGTTTCTTTAGAACCTTTAGAGTTATTCTTATTATAATTACATAGCTATTTACTATGTTAAAGGGATAAAAGCAGAAGGTTTCATGCTTTCTGCTATTTTCCATATGAATTATCGGGAATTTAAAGGTCTTTCTAAATTTTTGGAAATTTATGATGGAGTAGTATATAATTCTTTTTATCCGTGAAGCCAGGTAGAAGTTTTCAATAGAAAACCGTTGGTTTCCGTTTTCTATTCTGTTCTATTGAATATTTTCTCGATTTTGGAAAAAGCGTTTCTTTTTGGTAAATTTGAACTTAAATTTTCTAAAACCGAAAAATCGTTTTGTATTTTTTAATATCAGTAAATTACTTTATATTTAATTTTTTTATTTTATATTGAGTAAAATAAAAAACATAAACATTTTCAACATAAATTGTTAATTAAATTGTTAATAATTCGTATTAATTATCCGCAGGTAGTGGCAATGGCTAACTTATTTAAAAACCAGACAGTTGAGGGATTCAGTACAATTGTTCAAGCTTTAACGAGTTTTTCGAATTTGAAACATCTTCTTGGAGATGATCCTGTATCTCGTGCATTGACTCAACAATGGCTTGAATATGCATCTGTTTGTGCAAATTACGCTGACAATTCTGCCAATACTAAAAGAGTATTAAAGGTAAATTTTAATCAAAATATCTTTAAAAAGAGTATTTAAATATTTTTTTGTTTTTACTCTTCATTTGATAATTATTTTTCTTTTCAGGAACTGAATACGTTTCTAAAAACCACCACATATTTGGGAGGAACAAAAATTTCTGTCGCAGATGTCTCCTTATACTATATTTTACATTCCATAATGGTACTTTTTTTTTGCTAAATTATTAATTAATACTTGAAAATTTTCTTTTTTAGTACAATTTAAGTATTTATTTTCCTTTTACAGAGAGATTTGACTCCTTTGGAAAAAAGGGAATATATTCATGTCTCAAGATGGTTTGAAAATTTACAACAGGATGAAAAAATACGACAGAAGTTAGAATTAATCAATCTCAATATAATGTATATGCACTTGTGAAGAAAGAAAAATTATTTCCCTCTCTTTTTGTAAGTTTTAGTTTTCGATACAATTTATCCGATTTATTTAAAATTCCTTATTTTTCTATATTGAAAAATAAAACTTTCTCAATCAAAAATAAATAAAGGAACATTCACGTAAATTTATTTAATTATTATTATTTATTTGTTTATTTATTTAAAGGAAAATATTTATTGAAATTTTTTTTATCTAGGGGCCCTTCAGAATCAATATACGATCCTGAGGGTAATTGACAGTTATCAGCTGGTCATTTTGCGTTGTGTGACATTGTGTCTAAGAAGAATATTTGAAAAGAAAAGAATAATAAATCTTAAAATTGAACACATGGGAAGAGCACAATTGTTATCAATTGAGTGATGAAAGATGATATCAATAAAAATCGAATGCACATCACAGTCACAAGATGGCGTTCTTTGTACAAAAGAGCTGTGAAGAATAAAATATGTCCGCCTTATACGGCTCCAGCAGTCGGAAATCCAGTCTAATCCTTGGGCTGTTCCGAGTATGAAGGAAATTTCAATTCTTCGTGAAACATGTAGGAGAGACGTGTGTTCTCTCAAGTGAAGAAAAAAAAAAAACATCTCGTGGCAAATTGGCCCCAAAAGAAGAAGAAAACAATGAGAAAAATTTTTATTCCCTTGCGGTGATTTTACGCGGATATTTATGTATTATTTATCATCAAGTCTGATTAATTACTACGTGATTTCTTCTTTAAGAAAACGATAAAATTCAACCGTATTTTTTCGTCCAACAAAAAAAAAATTGAAGAGTTTCACATTTACTGTCAAAGTCGTCCAGAATTACTCAACCGTCAACAATCAAGCAGAGATGGCTGATGATTCTAGTGTTCGTGTTGCTGTTCGGTGAGTTTTCATTTGTTTTTTTTCTTAAATTATTTATAAAAATATTCTTAAAAAATATTAATTACAAGTTTAATGAATTTTTGATGACTAATGGAATGGGAGATAATTAATGCCTCCTCTTGCTATTGTATGGGTGGATGACGAAAAAGTGAAAATTCATTTTTTTTTTACCTGGAATATGTATGAGCATCGTGAAAGTTATTGATTGTTTAATTATATCGTTCACTTTCAATATGATAATTAATAATTAATACTAGATTTCTATTGTTAAAATTACCTTTAAATTTTGAATAATAATCAGACAGGATAGAAAGTTATTTTAATTTCATTTTTTCACATGTTTTATTTATTTTATAGAAAAAAAAATTGTTTCTCATTTTAATATTTTCATATCCTTATTTAGTAAATTATTTTATTGTTTAATTATTTATTTATATTTTATATTGTTTCTTTTTCAATTTTTTGTATTGATTATAAAAGCAGGTGTACTTAAAAACACTCATTTGTATATTTTACATAACATTTACTTTTGAATTTTATTGATTTATCTTCTTAAAAAAAACAAATATTTTCAATTTTTATTACTCACTTTTAGCTTCATTTAAAAAAAAATGTTTATTTTTTCAATTATTTATTAAACAATAAATCACATTGTTAGATGATTTACTATAATCGTTGAATTAAATATTCACGACAAATCGATTTGCTGAATACTCAATTTTCCCAAATGACTTTATTTATTACAAAGCAAAGAATGATATTTAGTGAAAAAAAAATATATAATATATATGTATAATCTATGGTAATTACTAGTAATTAGAAATTATCGCTTGAAACAAACATATTTGAAATTTAAATGCATTTAAAATGAAAAAACTGAATTATTCATTGGCCTGAAATAATTCTTAGGAAAAGATTTATAATTTTATGTAAATTATGGTTACAATATAATATTTAGTAACATGTATGATAAATTTCAAGAATCTTTACATAATTTTTAAGGACACTGACAAGATTTTTCTCCTAGAATTTCATGACTGAAAAAATATTTATTGAAATTTTTTTCTTTTTATATTGAGAGTTCACTTCATTTTACTTCAAATAACAGAAAGAATTTCTAATAAATATTATTGAAATAACTTTTTGTTATTTAAATATTACAAATAATGTTTTTCATATCTTTGTAATTTGAGTAATTCAATGTTTTTTTTAATGTAATAAATATTTATTAAATAATTAAAATAATTGAATTTTTTAATTTAGTAAATAATTAATAATATGTTACGATAATTAAATTTAAAAAAAGAATTAAAATAAATTTTATAAAGTTGAAAATTAAAGAGAAACTTTTAAAAGAAATAAAAGATTAAAAATTTTTTTTTTGATGATTTCATAGTTTTGCTTTTGTTTAAGAGCAATGACTAAACTTTTTTTATCAACATGAAGGAGGCCGATGTGTATCTAATCTTGTCAGCTGTGTTTTAAATATTTGTTTAGTGCATTCAATGTCGTCACTAACTATTTTACTCAGCACTACCGTGCGAATGTTGATCGCGTAATATCTCCTTTTTTAATACAGGTGCGTAGGCTTTATTGCAGGTTGGATAATGAGTGCTTTTCGATGAATGGTTCTCTCTCTCCCCACTTCTTTCAAAACTTACGCTTCAACTCTCTCTCAAACTCCTTCGCATTAATTCCACTATACATTTTTAAGTTTTCTATTTTTTTTCTTTTTAAATTCATTCACCAACATTTTACACCTTCTATTGTCGTCACGCATTGATTTCCTTTATCTTATATCTCCTATAGTCATTCATTGATCCAGTTTTAGTCTAGAGTTTGCGAAATATATCTGTCACTACATAATATCAAACGTAATCATTGTAAATTGTTTGCACAACTTTTTAATTCATTGTAATATTAATTTTTTTTTAATTATTTAAATTAATAGCTCATTTTTTTTGAAATTTATTATATTTACTTGACTAACAATTTTTAATTAATTTATTATTATTTATTTTATTTTATAAATAGTAGATAATAAATAAATAAATAAAAAGTAAATTAAAAAAACTATTTAACACTTAATGTAAAATAAAAGCTATTAAAAATATCAATTTACCAAGAAACAGTAAAAATAGTTATTGCTTTATTGATAATTTTTTAATATAACGTATATTTTTCTCGACAAAAAGTGAATTAATTATTACTCGAAATTGTATAATGATGGTCATTAGGTTTCTACTGTTGATTTTTAACAGTTTGCTCAATATGTTTGATATTGTAATATTTACACGGAGATTAACAATAGATATTGATTTACGATTCGAGTCACGTATCTTTTCTAAACATTTTATCATTATAGTGATGATAAAATAAAAGAAATCGCTTTTTAAGTCCCTTATCTTTGACTAAATAATATAATTAAAAACGATAAAAATTGATTTTATTATTGAAAACGAAACGAAAGACGATTTCATATATTATGGAAATTTTCGTAATTCGTTTCACCTGAATAATAAATGTTGTGAAAGAAATAATGGAAAACAATAAGATGTATAATTTTATTTGAATAAAAGGGAACGATTTCTTTTTAAGTGGCACATTTTTTTATATATTTATTTTTACTTTCTTCTGAAGTAATTAAATTTGCTTCCTCGTGGAGGAAGCTTTGTATTTATTATGTAATTCATATGATAGTCATTAATTTTAATTATAAATATTCTAGTGTGTTTAATAATTTTTTTTTTTATTTTGTCTTCTTTTGTGATAAATAATGTAAATATTTTAATGTTAATTTTGTTTTCTGTTTGTATATATAGAATTCGACCGCAAGTCGCACGTGAAGTGATTGACATGTGTAGAGTCTGTACACAAGTACCTCCAGGAGAACCCCAAGTATTTTTGGGACCAGACAAGGCCTTTACTTATGATCATGTTTTTGATACAAATATTGGACAAAATGATATTTATGATACCTGTGTTACACGGCTTATTGAAGGTGCATTGGACGGTTATAATGCAACCGTATTGGCCTATGGTCAGACTGGATCTGGCAAAACTTACACTATGGGAACAGGATTCGATGTAGAAATTGATGACAGTATTGTTGGCATCATTCCCAGAGCCATTAAACATCTCTTTGAAGGAATAACTGAAAAGCAATCGTACGCCAAGGATCGAGCACAATTGCCACCAGAATTCAAGGTGAATGCGGAAAATCTTTTCCCTTTCTTCCTAATTTTATTCACGAGGAATTATTTTTAAAAATATTTTCCTTTTCTTTTGATTTTTATTGACTCATTTTTAATTATTAAAAAATAAAAAACAATTTCCACAAATTTTTGTCTCCATAATTGACAAAGTTACGAAGATTAAAATAATTCCCATACTTTTCAATTCCAAGTCATGCACCACTTGTAATATTTTTTTTTCACATTCCATCTCACATTTCAATCCTACATTCAACTTGACGTAATTTTATTCTATTGAAATCCAACGCACGGGAACAGATAAAAATCTGATCTTGTCACTGATATTATTAAAAGAGGAGAAAAAATAAATTTCTCCTGTTTTAATAACATTAAAATTTGTCTGGAAATAAATTCTTATTCTAATTTTAATATTTAAATAATAATGTATATTTGAAAATAGGTGACTGCTCAATTTTTGGAGTTGTATAATGAGGACTTGAAGGATCTTTTGGAACCGGGTGGACCACGAGGTGGTGCACGTATTCACGAGGACACTGCCGGTAATATACATTTAACTGGAGTGGAACCAAGAGTTGTGACAAGTCCCGAGCAGGCATTAGAATATTTGAGATTAGGTGCTCTTTCGCGAACAACAGGATCAACACAAATGAATACTCAATCATCGAGGTCGCATGCAATATTCACGTTACACGTGAAACAGCAAAGGTGCATTAGGATTGAGGATCCGGACGCTGATGTCGATACGACGGGAAATGAACCCATGAATGAATTTGAAACACTAACGGCTAAATTTCATTTTGTCGATTTAGCGGGTTCTGAAAGGCTCAAGAGAACTGGTGCTACCGGAGACAGGGCAAAGGAAGGAATTTCCATTAATTGCGGACTAGTAAGTTTAAGTCTTCTAAATATTTTTTTAATTTTTAAATTCAATTGTTTTCGAGACAGAAATATTAATTTAACACTGTATTGCAGCTCGCTTTGGGTAATGTAATTTCGGCGTTGGGTGACAAATCGAAAAAAGCACTTCACGTACCTTATCGTGATTCAAAACTAACGAGATTACTTCAAGATTCTCTAGGTGGTAATAGTCAAACTGTAATGATTGCTTGTGTATCCCCGAGCGATCGTGACTTTATGGAAACTTTAAGTACCCTCAAATATGCAAATCGCGCTAGAAACATAAAGAACAAGGTGACCATCAATCAGGACAAGAGTTCAAGGACTATCGCGTCGCTTCGTCGAGAGATACAGCAGCTGCAACTTGAATTATTAGAATATCGACAAGGTAAATTATCTTATTCTTAATATTAAAAAATCAAAGTTGATTTATTTCAAATTTTATTTTTACTCTTATTAATTTCATATTATTATTATTTATCCCATAAATTTAATTTTCATAAATGAATCTTTTTTTCCAGGTAAAAGAGTTGTTGGGGAAGATGGAATTAATGACGCATGGCATGAGAATCAAATGCTCAATAACGAATTGCAAAGTTTACGAACGAGAGTGAAAGCTCTAACGGAAACAATAGAAGCTTTGACTGCGAAAAATTCATTACTTTTGGCGGAGAAAGCTGCGGGCCACTGGTTGGCTTCAGGTGGTGGAGATGTGACAAGTTTGGTTCAAGAATATCTACAGGAAATTGAAGAATTAAGAGCCAGGTTACTTGAAGCCGAAGCAATGTATCAACAATTGAAACGAAGAAAGGCGCAGGTAGTTAAATTTCCTTTTACCCTGATTTTTCTCAAACTAAAGAATTTATTTTATGGTAAAAAAAATTTCGTTTACAGATAAATGCAGTGAGTCCTTTCAACGACACATCCTACGTAATTAATAGTGATTCATCATCAGTTTTAAATGACGCGAAACGAGAATTACAAAAAGAAAGGGATCTCCTAGCAACTTTAAAAGAACAACAAACACTGAATTCAACAATGAGCAGTAGGGAAGGTGACGAGGGCGACAATGACGACACCGAAAATGGTCAAGATTCGATGAGCGAGGATGAGTCCGAGGATGATTCAGATCGTAAAGGTAAAAAAAAAAAAATAGAAAATTAAAAATTCCTTTTAAAAATGAGCCCAAGTTTTTAATTAAACTTATGTATATTAATTAATTTTATCCAAAATTGAAATATAGAAAAATATAATTGTCGGTTGGCAGAAGAAGACGAAGAAGAGGAAGCAATGGGAAGGGAACTTGAGGCTTTAACATCCGACATCGATGTGAAACAGAGATTAATTCAAGAATTGGAATTATCGCAAAGACGACTTCAAACAATGAAACAACATTACGAGGATAAATTGTCACAATTACAAGCGCGAATTCGAAATACTCAAGACGAAAGAGACAAGGTATTAACGTCCCTTCAACAACAGCCAACGCCACAAACGGAGAAAGTGAGAAAATTACGCGACGAATATGAAAAGAAATTATCATCAATGCAAAAGGAAATGAGGGTTTTGCAATCGGCGAAAAAGGAGCACGCCCGTTTACTCAAGAGTCAAACGCAAAATGAAAATCGTCTCAAGGGTTTGCGTAATGAGCTTGCTGAAATGAAGCGGGCTAAAGTGAAACTTTTGAATAAAATGCGAGAGGAGGCGCAACGACACAAGGAAAATGAATTGAAACGTAACAAGGAAATTGCTCAATTACGTAAAGAGAGTCGAAAAAATGCGAATATGATTCGTACATTAGAGGCGGACAAGAGAATGAAGGAGGTTGTGCTTAGACGTAAACAAGAGGAGGTCACGGCGTTAAGAAAAAGAGATCGTGGTCTCAGTCAAAGAGTCGCTGGTCGAACAATTGTGAAACCAGTGAATCCAAAGGTGCTCAAGCAAAGGTGGCAAACTTTAGAAAGAACAATTACAAAACAAGCTTTGGCAAAACAAGCGGCCGTTGAAACTGAACGCGAAATGGAGAGACTTCTTCAAGAACGAGAAGAAATGGGAAGGGAATTGGAGAAACTTCAAAAATCGAAGAATAACATCACAAGAGTCGAGAACACTGATATCGATGAGGAAATCGATAATGTTAAGAGTAAAATAAGTTATCTCCAAGTAAGTTCGGATTTATATTTAAAAATAATTTACTTCTAATTATTTTTCCATAGTCCATAACTTTAAGTTTCGAAATACTTTTCCCATTTCGGATTATTTGAATTAATTTATTTATTTAATCTTCAGGATAGCATTGCCGAGTGTCAGAGAGACGTTGTCGAGATGGGCGAAGGCGATGGAGAATACGTCGAAGAGGTCGGTGTTGATTCTTTAATTGGAAACATAAAGTCGGTCGAGGAGGCTCAGTACTTACTACAAAAAATGCTCAGTTTTACTGTCGAACAAAGTTATGTGGCTGCTCAAAAGCAACTTGAGGCTAGGGACATGGAATCGAGACTCAATCAAGTTTCTCAAGAAAGCGATGTTCAGCATCAATTACTCGAACACGTTCTTCGGGACAGGGAGTTTCTTTCCTTCACAAATATGCATAATTCCGGGCCTGCATACAGTCCTCCAAGTTCACGAAGTTCCTCCCCCGATACGTAAGTCTTCAGTTTTAATTCAACCAATTAATTCATTTAATAATAATTTTTAAAATTAATTAATTTCAGTTCTAAAAGAATTAGGTAAATGTATTTTATTTATTCAATCATAAACAATTTTAAGTCCATAACGTTCTTTTTTCCCGTTGTAGGGAAAATTGCAATCAAGTAATTACTGGAGAGAAGCCAAAGAACAACAAAATTCGTCGAAGAACAACCCAAACGCAGGAACTTTTATACGGAATTAACGCTAGTACCGAGAGTCCAAAAGTTGAGGATCAAAATCAAAATCACAATCATCCTTTAACCAGAGTTCCCAGTGCTCCAGGAAGCCTCAAGTAAGTCATCAAAAAAAAATTTAGAATCTTGGTAGATATTTAATTTTTCTATTCTTTTGTATCAATTTCCTGATATATTTTTCTTTTGTAGTAATTTTTAGCACTTTTTTGTGTAGTATCTATTATTAGTATTTTTTTTCTCGAATTTTTTTTGTAACATTTTGGGTGGTCTTTATTTATGGAATTTCTTTGAGTTTTGAAGGATTTCTAACTTGTTTAAATAGATTTGCACTTTTTTTTCTATTACAATGGAAATATTGTATTTTAAATATACTGAGAGGTTCTTTTTCCCTGTGAGAGTGAGAAAAATTATTTTGTGAATCGTATTCTTTAGAGGTTTGATTCTAACGAGAAATCAATATGGAACCGGGATAACTGGGGGTTCGCCAACTTTAAATCGTCGAGATAGCACATCTCCGAGACCTTTGAGGCGTCCTTTACATCCGGGCGGAGGTTCCATGTGAGTGGCAATAATACAGCACGTCTTTGCCTTTATTTTCCTTGCATATCTGTGTCTTGATGTCCTATATCATGCACTTTAGTTCCGTCCCTTTCTAGATTTACTAGTCAAAACCTCAATGCACGCATATTTTATTACAAAAAAGAAAAACGAATCTAGAATCTATTCTTTTTGTTCTTCAATGCAGATTCTATAATTTCAAATTAATCATTTAATATTTTCTTCGTAATTTTTATTTAAAAGAAAATTTAATTGACATAATTTCTACTAAAACTAATTTTTTATGACAAATATTAATTATATCATTGTATGAATATTAATTATTTCATTAAATGTTAATATGAAAAGAATTGATTTTAGATTCCATTTATTTTCATGTACATTAGTTTTTTTTTCGTTCTTTTTTTTAAACATTGTGTGCATTGACATTTTAAGCAAGGAAATACCATAATTATGGGAATTGCAAAAGACGTTGCTATAAAAAAAATTACAGTGATGTGAATAGTGCCTGATTATATTGAGAAAAATTTTTTTCTAACGAAAACAAGTTAAATTTTTTTAAAAATTATATACTAAAGGCTGAATTTAATTATAGTCCACTAAGTTTAATACTTAGAATTTGCCATTTATTAATTTATTTTCTAATTTATCACAAGTAGAAGTTGATCAATTAGAGTATTTAACTATCTAATTCTATAACTTAAATAACAAGAGTAATAAAAATTAATATTATAATAATTATAATTATTTTTCATTAAAATGATAATTACAGTTAATTAACATTATAATCAGTTCTTATTTGATCTTTTTATTAACTTTTTATAAAAATTATTTTTTCCAAATGACTAATTAATTAATAATTAATTAGTTAATTAAGGACAATTATAATTGACTGAAGTTATAATTATTATAATAATAATAATGTGAAAAATATTATAACTTGCTCTCATACCAGTGCCAATAAGTATATATAACAAAAATATTGTAAATATATATTTTTGTTTGAAACAGAATAATTTTGTAGAACTGTTTTTTTTTCAATCTTTAGTAGAAAAAATATATTTGAAAGGGAAACAACGAGTTTGTGTGAATGTTTTGATTTATACAAAGTAGGATAGAAGTATTTTTTTTTAATAGTGTTCATACGTCGAAAATGTATAATTTATTCAGAAGAGCTTTGTATCAAATCGAATATTAGAGTGTAATAAAATTCAAGTAACTCAGTTACCTGTTTTGTTTTTATTAGAATGGCAAGAGCACTAACAGAAATTAACTTTGTTTTTTTTTCGTTTAGTATTCATTTTATTATTATTTTTTAAGCTCTTCATTTTGTACAAGGACCTTTAATTGGAAAAGTTAATAACTCGAGTTTATTTATTTATTTTTTTGCAAAAAGAAATTATTTTCTGGCACGTGGAGAATGCTGATTAATGATTAACAAGATACATCTCATCATTTTCATTTTTTACTTTTATACATTGCACTTATAATTTTCCTCTGAAATGAAAATAACAAAATGGAGAAAGAAAAAAGAAAAGAAATTCATTAATTCTCTCACACTTACATTTCGATTGCATGTGTTCGGTAAAATCTTCACTTAGCATATACATATAGCTTTTGGGAAAAGTAGCCTGGAATAAAAAGCAGATCACAACTGGCTAAACTAACATGCTAACATAACAAACGGCCCAACCAGGGAGCAGGTATCACTTCTGGATATTTCATCGCCTCCTGGATCACCGACGACCTATCGACGTTTCAATAGTCGCGAGGAGAATGTATTCTCAAGATTGACGGCGAGTCGACAGCCGTTACCATCCGATCCACAACCAACCAAGGGAGTCATCTCACAATATCAAGGAAAGGTGAATATATCATTTTTTCAAATTCGACTTTATTCTTTCTATTTCTAGTTTTAAATTTAATTTTAATCAATTATTAAATTGCAATTTTTAGTTTTTTTACTTAATGGATAAATAATTATAATTACAAATTTAATTTCTTTCAGACTGCGCCCAGATCCATTTTACAGTGCTCTCACGTCGCTGAAGGACATAGTAAAGCTGTTCTGTCTATTTGTGCAACTGACGATTTACTATTTAGTGGTTCTAAAGGCGAGTAAGATTTCTAATAAAATAATTCACCTTTTCATTCTATTTAAAAAAAATATACTGTGAAATCAAAATTAATGGACATTTTTCGCCATTATAGATCGTACGGTGAAAGTCTGGGATCTTGCAACAGGTCTCGAGAATATGACACTTGGTGGACATCCAAATAATGTTGTGGCCGTGAAATATTCAGCTATTCATAATCTTCTGTTCAGCGTTTCTGCGGCTTATGTAAAGGTCTGGGATTTGAGATCAGGCAATACTTGTATAAAGACGTTATATTCGTCTGGTCAGTCGCAAAGTGGACCAATTCCACTGTCGACGCCGTCGCGAATCCTTCAAGTGCCTGTAGGTGAAAATACAATAAACGATCTCGCTTTGGGCCTCAAGGATCAGGAACTCTACACGGCATCGAGCGATAAAGTGAGAATTTGGGATTTGCGAAGATTAGCGTACACAGGAAGACTCAGTACGCCACACTCGGCGGCTGTGATGTGTTTATCAATTGCCGATGATGGACGCGTCATCGCCGGAAGCAAGGATCATTTAATTTCTCTTGTCGAGCCCAATATGTCCGGACAATCCGTCAGTCTCGTTCCGCCACATTACGATGGTGTTCAATGTTTGGATAGTTATGAGTCCACACTGTTTTCTGGTATTTTTAATTACTTAAATTTCATCCTTTCCTTTCGAACGAATTTTCAATTGATCGTATTGAAAGTTTAAATTTTTATTAATTCGATTTATTTATTTTCAATTTAGGTTCGAGGGATATGTGCATAAAACGCTGGGACTTGAGTCGAATGGAATTGGTTCAATCGTTAAATAATGCGCACAAAGATTGGATTTTAGGCTTGTGTATTGTAAACAGTGGATCGGTGATGGTATCTGGATGTCGTGGTGGTTTACTTCGCGCCTGGTCAGTACCAAAGGATCCAGTGTCCGAATGCTCTCTCCTGGGTGAGATTCGAGCTCATAGTACTGCAATAAATGCTGTTATTTCAAATCAACAGAATATATTCACCGCCAGCAAGTAAGTCTCTTCTTTTCATACAAAGCTGTATCCAAATATTTTATAAATTAATTAATACATTAATTAATCGAAAGAATTTATTAATAGTGAAATAATATTTAATTATTTAGTATATTTATATTTTTTTATTTATTAAAGGATTCATTTGATTAATTAATGTTAGTATAGTGTAGGCAATATTAATTAATATTTTACAAAAAATTAGTAAGTAGATTTAAAAATTTATTTGTATTATTTTATACTATTATGAAATAATACTGTATTAGATAGTGGTAGATTTTTTTTTCTGGAGAAGAGAAATTCGAAGCAGGTTTAACGAATGGAATGTTGGTTACAGCTCTGGCGAAGTGAAGCTGTGGCGAATTCCCGACTCCTCCTTGACCATGTCAATGTCCACAGTATCCCTTTAATTTATTGTTCTTTTTTTTCTATCATTATTAGCTCTTTATTAATTGCTTTTGTTTATGTTTTTTTTTCCAATGAGCAGCATGCAATTAAAACACGAATGCTTTAAGCACTATTTGTGTAAAATTGCTAATATGAGAAAAATTCCATTATCGGGAAATATAGTTTAATGTTCATTATTTGAATTATTTATTTTCAATTTGAAAATTCTTTGACTTTCATGTTTTTTTGTTAGTTTTATTTTTATACGATCGCTGTGAATTCTTCCCGATTTTTCCAATTTTTTTGTAAATTGTTTTCTAGTCAGTTTTGTTATATTTTTTTATTTATTGTTTGTAATTTAATTTATTTGTTATTCATTTTAATTTAAATTGTTTTATTAATTATTTTTGTAACTACTGTAACACAAATAATTTTTTGTTTTTTTCTTCACTATTTTTTTGTTGATTACAATTAGTTTTGACGTTAAATTTAATTATTTATGTAATTTTTTTTTTCAACAATATATTTTGTTGTAATTATTTAATTAATTTTTATAGTTTTGCTTTAGATTCGTTGTTTGTGATTTTTAGAAATAATTTCCATTTTGTTATTTGCTTTACCAACATTTTGAGTTTGCCTGCATTCACGAATTATTTTTCTCTCTACTTTTAACAATTTATTATTTTATTTTTGGACTATGAAGAGTGGCTTTATTTGATATTATCACAGCACAAATTTTATTATTTTATTTAAAATTAATTTTTGTGCCTTATAAAAAATAAGGTCTCAATGAATTTTTAATTTACTGATATTTACTTATTTTATCTAATAATCCACTTTGGTAAAAAAAAAGATACAATTTCATTAAAAGGAAAATAATAAATTTGGATATTTAATAAAAAAAAATTAATTTTAGTAAATAAATTAAAAAAAAATTGTCTAGTTTCAAATAATAAAGAAAATATTTCACTTCATAAATAGAAAATCATTGTTGCCTCTTTTAAAATTAATTCTTTTTTAACTTGATATAAATAAAAAATTTTATTTAGGCTGTATTTAAAAACTTTTGCTTTTCTTTATAATTCTATTTTTATTTTATGCTTTCTTTGCTTCTGTGTTATTTACCGTCTATTTTCATGCAACGCTATGAAGTGATGGAACGATAAAATTGTGGAACTACATCAAAAGAGATCCAAGAAATTATCAGAGGAGCATCTCACTCAAGTGCTAGCACGAAGAATTCTTTAATTGCGAATTATTAGTTTAATGGGGATCTAAAAAAAAAGAAAAACAGATTGAAATTTTTCTAATAATCAAAAATTAATTTTAACATGTAAAATAGAATATTTTACAAATCTAAATTTTTTTCGATCCCCATTTTAAATCTTCCAATAAAATTTTATACCAGTGAATTAACATTGTTTTTAGATATTAATTTTTAAGCGTCTTTTTTAAAAAAAGAAATTTTTTCCGCATTATCGAACAATTACGTTTTATTGACGTAAAAATTGAGAACTGTTAATTATTTAGAAAAAAGAAATTTTCCATGCTTTTTATTAGTCAAACTACTTGTCAGTATTATTATAATTCCTCCATACAAACTTTAGTACTGATTTTGTCGAGTGCTGTTTATTTCTCTCCCTTTTTCAACGCTAAATGCAATTTTATTATGTACGACCTTTTTAAGATTATGTAAATCAGAATTTGTTAGTTCGATATTTTTAATTATTGTTGTAGAAAATTGTAAGAATTTTTCTAAAAAAAAGCGCCTAAAAAACTCGGGGACTGAGTGTGTGTATGTGTGTGTGTGTGTGTGTAGATAATATTGATGAAATTTATCAGTATATGTAGCATTTATTTTATTATGAACATATAATGTTGCTAATTACAAAATTTTTGATGATAAATGACTGTTGTGTCATCATTTACAAATAATGATATAGATACGACATATCGGCACAAGTGGAACCGCCACAAAAACTACGTTTATGTCATATTTTTTAAACATCAAATCTGTAAAAAATAATTATCGTTTAAAAATTTTCTACGCTTATGATTAAAAAAGAAATAATTAATCTAAAAACCCTCGTTTCTAAATAGATTTAGTGTCATTAGTTTTTACAGTGTTGCACAATTTTTTTCCGCGATATATTAATTCTTTTAAAAATTGTATTTTTTTTCTAATGAAAAATTAATATTTTTTCTTGCAATTTTTACAAACAAAAATATCTTGTAAATGTAACAATATATTTGATAATTAAAAGAAAATTTTACAATTTCTTATTTATTATCCAACAATTTTTTTTTTTAAATATCGTTTTTGGTAAATTATAAAATTATATTATAATTATTCACTTGTGCTGAGGTGTCACATAAAAAACAATTTTTAATATTGTCACTTATCATCTGAATTTGAAAATTTACTAGCAATTATTTCGCCTAATGTAAAAACTAATGACACCAAATCTGTGAAAAAATTTTTTTTAATCATCTGTGTATCTCTGTGATTGCTGAAAGATTTTTAGTTCATATTTCAAGCACAGTCGTTGATTTTTCACAAATTTGGTGTTAAAAAATATACATAAACTAATTACAATATTTATTCTTAGTACAAACAATAACAGTTGATTAATACTGTACAGTCTGAGGTCTCTGTAGGTCCCGAGAACACGACATTGTCAGGGTTGATTGTTGTCCAGTTTTCTTCTACAAAACGACAAAAAAAAGAAAAAAATATTTAGTGTTATTTATATAAAAAATTTCATTACAAAATGGAAAATAAAATAAAATATGGTCCTATTAATTTTCTATTATTCTTATTCATTTCAGGATTTTCTACATGATGAAAAAATTTTATTTCACTTCTTGTAATTTTTTGAGAGAAAAATCTATAATTTTTGAAAAAATTATTAATTTCAGTTAAAGATGTTTGATTTTAAATTGAGTAAATTGTCTTGAATTTAAATTAATTTCATTGAATAATTTCAGATTTTAACTTGATGGAAATGAAAATTTGAATTTTTAAAAGAAAATTATTTTCGAAACTCTGTTAAATTGAAGAAAAAACGAATAGAAAATAATTTAATGTTCTCATTAATTTGTTTTTTGTTACCTCTTTCTCTTCTTGTGTCCAATTAACGATTCCTGGCCGCTATCATCTTCGCTTTCTTCCGATCCGCTACTGCTTGATGATGAACTACTCGATGATTCGCTTGAGGAATCACTTGCAACGCCCGTATCTTCCTTGATGTCAATTTTTTCAGCTAGTGCCGCAGTTTCTGGAGCTTTTTCTTCAAGCGCCTTCAACCACTTTTTGGATAACTTTGGTCGTCCTCGAACCTAAAACACAATTATAATTTAAAACAAAGAAAACATTATCTTTCGTATAATATTTATTTTATCGTTTTTGTTAATATTTTATATTATTTTTTCCAGGAATAAATTAAAGTGCTTAATGCAAATATTCTTTTTAAATTTACTTTAAATTTACTACAATGCATACTTAAATATAAAAAAAGCAAATGAGTAAATAATAATGGATTCTTACTGTTTTGTGCCAAACAATGGGGAAATTTGTGCGTGAACAAAAGTTTTGTGTGACGGCAATTGTTTCGTCAAGATTAAGAACAACGTGCCACCAACCGCCGGGAACAAAGACCGTTTCACCCGGCTTTTGGAGTATTTCAACGGGCAAACAATCTTGAGGCCAGGACGGTAACTTTGTTCGGGGGTAAATTACAGAAAACCAAGTAATTGCCTCGTCTCGTTGTTTGCCCCCCTCACCGGCAGTGACTTTTAATAATTCCCTTGGAGTATGTGTCGGAAAAAGGCACCAACGTTTATGTCCAGAAATTAAAGCATTCCATGCGCTCGTACCAAGAGGATCAATATGAATACCCGTTCCTTTCGATTAAAAAAAAACAATTAATAATTATTTTTGTTTTAAAGTAAAAATATAAAATCATCAGTTCTTAATTTTAAATTATTTATAATTATTATTTAATGGAGAATAATTTGCCCACCAGATCTTGAAGGACCCATGACGAACCATCGATAAGGCGGACGACGATGTTCTCCTGCATATTGAAAAAGATCATCACGAAAATAATGTGGAATCTCATAATCTTCTAGTAATTTCTTTCTCCGAGGATGTTCACCAAAGGAACTGTCAAAGATGTATAATGGTGAATCATCCTCTGTTTTTGACATATATCGAACATAGTATTTCATTTTCATTTTTACACTATATCCCTCATTATCCTCTCCGCATTTAAACTTTTGATTACGATACTTTTTTGCCAACCGCTAGAAAAGATTTTTTGTTTTTATTTTTTAATAAAAATGTAATTTTAAATTTTGTAGAAAGAAAATAATTCGATTTAAATTATGAATAAAAAATGATTTAAAAAAATTACCTCAATAGTCCACTTGTGTTGAGCTTTCCAGTCTTTTTGTATTCCTCGAATTATCACAGGTTTATAAGGTTTTTCATATTTTTCTATAAATTCTTCAACTGGGACTTTTGCTTCTTCAATACGATCAATATTGTCGTTAAAATTCCAAAAAATCTCAAAATTTTTATGATATGCATGTTGAAGCCATGCAACTTTATCAGCAAGTTCTGTAAGAAATTAACTTTTTATTACATCACGTAATTAATAAAATAAATTTTTATTTTTTTCTTTTATAGACGAAAGTCTGTGTTAAAATTTCTTTTACTTGTAAAAAATAATGTAGATAAATGAAAAAGTTTAAAGAAACATTAAGCAACAAATAACCTTGGAAAAAAATAATTACGATGATTTACGATGTAAATTTTCTTTTTGTTCGAATTAAAATACAAATTTGAAAATAATGTTAATAACAGGTAAAGTCATTAAAAATATCAGGAAATTGTGATTAATTCAAAAATCAATTAATGATGTTTTAACTTGCAAAATTTTAGGTACAAAGATTTATTCCATTGGAAAATCATGAAGTATCCTTTCCTTGTCGTTTCTTGTGTTTAGTCTTAAAATAGAATAAAAATCGATAAATAGGATAAATAAAAGACCGAAAATTAAAAGAAAAATAAATAAATTATTATTTCATAAATATAATAAACAGATAAAAGATTTATTATATATAAAACTCTCGCATTTTATATTTACCGGATTTTGAGGTTAGAAAATTTATACTCACCAGGTCTTGCTTTTCTTTTCACTTCCTTTATCCTTTTTTTTGCTCTATGATCCAATTTAACTTCTTCTGTCATTTTAGCGTTTATAAAAAATATCTATTAAAATATTTTCAAAGTATTTACAATGATTTATCAGGAAGTACTTTGAAACACGTCAGTCACGTCGCTGTCTCTGAAGCTTCACTAATTAAGTCCTTGGAGTTGAATGAGAAATGTATCATCATAAAATAATAAAAGTTAATGAAATGTTAGTTTTAGTGACTAGAAATTCTCAGAAATAATAAAATATTATCCAGCATCTAGCAAATAACTTTAATCATGAAGTGCATCATTTCTGGATCAAACATAAAAAGTAAATATGAATCTAATTTGTTTGTATAGGTTATGTTAAACACGTCTGTTTATTATTTTCTTAAAAAATTATTATATTTACAATTTACTATTAATTTAATTTGCATTGTCATTAAAAATATTAAAACATTCTATTAACTGAAAGTTTAAATTAATATATATATATACTTTAATTGAGTGATGTAAAAAACAATTTCAAATTTTCTCTAAATTTATTTTTGATAATTTTTTATATTTTCAGTATTAGCAAAAGCAATTCATGCTCTTGCAAAAATTGGAGATGAAATGTATGTGCAGCCCCAAGAAGATTCGATTTCCTTTCGAACTGTTAGTATGTCAAATTCTGCTTATGTGAATTTTACAATGTTTAGAAATTATTTTTCGTATTACACTTTTGGAGATCTCCAGGACGACGATACTTTAAAATGCAAAATTTCCATGAGGGTAAGTAAAGTAATCAATTGAAGTTAATAATTTGATAATATATATCTAATGGTATTAAAGATTAAAAATTCTTTGATACTTAATACTCTTAAAATTCAGATTTAGTTTAAAAAAATCTTAAATCTTTTTTTTAGTGTGCGTTAGGAGTATTCAAAGCACCTCATCTAATGGACAAAGTTCTAGAAACTTGCCATATAAAACTAGATCCAAATGCATCGAAAATTTATTTTATTTTGAAGTATAAAAACAGCATTATTAAAACCCATCGAGTTCCGATACTTGATTGCGAAACTATAAAGGTGAGATATTCTGTCATTAATATTAGATTACTTCAATCAATATTCAATTATTAATTAAAATAACAATTAAATTGAATTAAAATAATTTTTTCTTATTTCATTTTTTTAGGCAGCGTACAAGAAGGATGGACTGCCTAATCAATTATCAACACAAGCGAAAGTTCTTCTCGATGTTACTCAAAATTTTTCGCAAAATTTAGTCGAAATAACTTTAGAAGTCACTCCACAAAAAGTTCTAATAAGAAATTACGTAGATGACAGTTCAAGTAATGTTTATAATTCAAAATTGAAATAAAAAATTGTGTATTCAATTATTTTATCGTATTCTAAAAACAATTATATTTGCAGATTCATCACATGGTACACGAACTCAAATTGCAATTGGTGTTGGAGAATTCGATCACTACAGAATAGGTTCAAATGCAAATGTGACTTTTTGCTTGAAAGAATTAAGAGCCATTTTAAATTTCGCTGAAAATGTGAATTTACCAATCAATGTTAATTTCGAAGACGCCGGGAGGTAATTAACTTTATAAATTTCATTTTTAATTGGTTTTTCTCAAATGTAATTTTAATTAATTAATTTTTAACAAAGTGCAACAATATTTCACGTTATTTAATATTATTTGATTACTTTTTAGACCCGTAGTGTTTGTTCTAAAGAATCCATCTTTTGAAGCAAATCTCGTTCTCTCAACTCTTCATCCTGATATGGAAAGTCAACCACTTCCATCTCCAGCAGTGAACTCTGTACATAAAAAGAAGGCATCCTCGAAAAAAGTGCCAAGCAGAACATCAAAGTCTGTTTCCAAACCATCAAAGTCAAAGACTACTGTAAAAAATTATCAAACGTCGAATCGCACTGCTCATAATAAAAATACAACAGAAGAGGATGAAATTTCAATTAGCTCTGTCTCGATGAGCGCTCAACCGGTAATTTTAAGTGAGAACCACGTGAACCGATTACCTCAAACAAAAGTTAATACTCATGAATCTAATGTCATTCCATCATCAGCATCGTCATCGTCAACGTCAACGTCAAGCAGTATAGTGAAAAGAAAAAACAGTGCGTTACAAACTCTATTTCCACCTGTGCAAAGAAGAAAATCCAATCCAGGTGGAAGTAATCAAAGGAATGATGATGACATTGTTCCGTGTTCGCCACCACGACAACCATCAAAGAAGGCACGATTGATTTTCCAAAAATGCTTTACAACAACTTTCGACCCTAGAATGTTACCTGGCCATGATAAAGTGCTAGCCGAAGATTCTGACGAGGAAACGTGAAACTAGTGACCTAACAAAGTCAACTAAAAGTTGCATCGTTTTGAAAAACAATTATAGTATTATTAATTTTTGATTATTTTTAAAATAATGTTGAATGAAAATGTTAAGAATGTCATTACTGTACTCATTAAACAAAAATTCAATTTGATTTGAAATTGTATTTGCAGATATATTTAAAAGAAACAGAATTAAATAATTTTGTATTGTACATATTATAAAGTGTTCACTTTTATCAGTTGTCTACTTTCATTTTATTTATCATGAAAACATTTTTATTAATAGTTTTTACAATTTAAAAGATATATTCTAATATATATTATTTTAATGAGAGAGAGAGAGAGATGTTTGGAAAAAGGCCAAACTGTTTAAAAACTGCGTAGAAAATTAAAATACGTTTTAGCAAATACTATATTTTTGCTATATACAAATTAATTATTAGTAAGAAAGAATTCCTTTTTTTTAATTTAAAAAACTGATTTGATTTTTAAAAATTAAATCCCATGTCACGTGACTAGCAGACGATATTTTCTTATGACGTCACATTGTTGTCTGCTGTGTAAAGTGCACACGAGGTTGTTTTTTCTTCTCTTAAAAAACACAGTACGAAAAGTTACGAAATTGATATAAATTTGTTGATTTATATTTGAAGAAAAGCAAAATATATAATGGTACGTGTGGGGAAAGTCTTTTTGCAATTTGGTACGTTGACGGGAGTGGGGTTAGGAGGATGGTTTGCCGGAAAACATTTCGAAAGATTGAATGATGAAAAAGATGACAAAAGAGATGGTAGCATATTTTCAAACGTAAACATAAAGAGGAAACCCTGTCTGCCGATTTTCGGCACGGTATCGGCAGCTACGCCGATAGTGCCAGCTAATAATCAGGCGAATATGGGTGCTAAATTATCTGTACCAGGATCAAAAATAAGTCAAGTAAGTTTCAGAATATTTGTATTTACATAACCTATCCTATTGTTTTCCCATAATTTTTAAATCAAAATTTGAAATATAAACTTGACTTTTCATAATTATAATTATTTTAATGTAAATTTAATTTTAGATTATGAAGTATGGATTTCCTAGTCTCGATAATGTCAGATCTTTCGAGGATTACGTTCTTTCTTATGACAGGCGAAACAGAGTTGCTCACTGGGTCTTTGAACACTTAACAAAAGAAAAAATAAGTTTAAAAAATACTGTTGATCGTTCAAAATGTGAATTTACAATTGATAAAAGTATTCATCCATTTTTCAGGTAATATATTTTATAAATTTTATGCTTAAATGTAAATTTTTTTCAACTTTCAAGATATATTATATATTATTATTGGATTATAATACATTATTATATTATTCAAAATGTCAATGAGATGGTTTTTACATTTTCTATAACTTTTCTTCGTTTATGTACATTTTTTGACACTCTTTTGTTAATTTGTAATTGTTAAATTTTACACTTTCAGTTTTGAATGTTCAATTGATTATTTTAAATTATTAGGTCAGAAAATAGTGATTACAAAGGAAGTGGTTACGATCGAGGGCATTTAGCAGCTGCTGGAAATCACAAGATTTGTCAAAAGCATATAGAAGAAACTTTCCTTTTATCAAATATGGCTCCTCAGGTGGGCCGTGGATTTAACAGAGACTCCTGGAATAGATTAGAAAAATATGTTAGATCGTTAACGAATGTTTATAAAGACGTATACGTCTGTACAGGACCTCTATATCTTCCAAAGTAAATATTTTTCATAATGATTCATATTTTCATTTCTTAATTCTGTAAAAATTCAATTTTGGTTTTGAATTAAGTGTTAAAATAATGAATTTTATTTAATTTTTAGACTGGAAGCAGATGGTAAAAAATACGTTAGATACGAAGTTATTGGCAACAATCATGTTGCAGTACCGACTCACTTTTATAAAGTAGTTGTGGGAGAAACGACTGACAATAAACTTGAAATGGAAGCTTTTGTCATGCCAAATACGCCAATTGATGATAAAGCGCCACTTAAGAATTTCCAGGTATGTAATTCTCTATTAAATTACAATACAATAAATTCAACACTTTGAATGTAATTAATTAATTAAATTACTTATTTTATTAACAATTTTTCTTATTATTATAATAAATAAATGAAAAGAAAATATTCTTATTAAAATGTCTTTTTATTTTAACAGGTTCCGCCTGAGAGTATCGAACGAGCGGCAGGTCTTTTATTTTTTGACAATTTATCTCGTGAGAAACTCCACAAAATAAATGGAAAAAGCGTCAGTTGGAAATGAAACGAATATAGGAGGTAAATTTTAGGAACAAATTTTAATCAGTCTCGAAAGTATTTATTTGAAAATTTTTTTAAATATTTTAATGATGCATCTAAAGTGCAATATCGTTGACTATGTACATAGAATGTAAACATCTAGGAAAATTGAAGTTATACACATTTTTTAAATATCTACCAATGATTTTTTTTTCTTTAATTTTTATAAAAAAAAATTTAACATCGTTTTTATTTCGAAACTGTTTTTTAGTATTATTTATTTTAATTGAAAAATGTAAATATCTGTAAATGAACTGTTTTATATACATATATTTTAATTCAAACAAATTGCATATCATTTAATTCTAATGTTACTTAAGAGTCAGATATGTATAACGACGAAGTCTTGAATGTTAAAATATAATATATTTTATCCTTCATACATTCGAGTTTGACGAATTTATTTTAAAGCAATTGTTTATTTTTTCGTTTTTAATATATGCTTATCGTCGAATAACAATCTCAAAATTGAGTAAAATTTCTAAACGGCAAGCACACAGTGCTTTTAAAAATTAATCACACATCCACATCTCTCAGTCTTGCGGAATCGCAGATGTACATAATATAGATTTACTTCACGACACATCATTTTCTATTAAAACAATTATGTATAGTCAATTATATTCAATATAGAATGGAATTTCAAAAAACCAGTTATATTTTACAAAAAAAGGAAAAACGAGTGTAAAAAAAACTGTAACAATCTGCAACAATTAATTAAAATTTCGAAAATAATTTTTTTCCATTCACGAATTATCAAAAGTCGAGAATCTTTGTATTCTCACAATCGGTAAATATTCAATATATCAAATAATAATACGTTTATCGTTAAATACTATTCTCCATATAAAATATCGTTAAAATATAGTTTTAAATTTGATAACTTATCAACTACAATATTTACAAAATTAACAATCTGAACGACACGAAGAAATTTCATACAGTTAGAAGTGAGCAATTTTATTTTGAAAATTTTTTTTAATTTCCAAAATTAAGAAAATGAGATTTCTAAATTCAAAAGTTAAAATTTTTCTTATAAAATGTATTATTTACTGAGCATTTCTTTTCAAGTAAAACGTATCGTTCAATATTTTTAGATTCGATTAAAAAATTGATCGCATGATTATCTTGCAAATTCGACAGTTAGAAGAATTCTTACACTTTCTAATCTCTGACCATTGTTCAGAATTTAAAATCGAATAATTTATTTCCTAATTAATTATTATTGCTAACTAGAAATTACTATAATTTTTGCTTTTAAATAATTTTCCATTTTTTACATTTACAAATGAATGTAATTTAACTAGAATATTTATATTACAATTTAAAATTGTAACGTAAATATCAATTTCATTGTATTTGAAATTTTTAATAATATATCCCTTATATTTATTTTTACTTTTTGTTTCCTAAATTTGTGTATTATGAGAAATCCTTACAGATATTTAAAAAAAATGTTATAAATTTTTAAAAGTTAAAAGAAATTATTCCATTTTTTATAAATATGAACAGTAGAAAGAGATGAATTACAAGATAAACATGAGTTCTGATAAATGAACATTCGCTTGAAGTATAATTGTACTTATAGTTTTATCTCGTAGCGAATTCATCTTTTATTTCACAATTATGCTTTGGAGATCTTGTCCTAAGACACGTGATATTTCGGAATGTGATTATTGCATTAAGTTTCGTTTGCCTATAAATTATTAAAAAAAAAAAAAAATTTATCAATTGAGTACATTAGGCACTAAATGGACGGGTTTTGTTTCCGCTCTAGAGCTTCAATCTAACAATAAGATAAGAACACTTTAATAGTATTTTAAGTACACTTTAAAAAGTTTTCGATACGAAAACCAAACGACCAAGGGGTCGTGAGTACGAGTCTTTTTCTTCTTGTCTTCAGAGAAGACTTTCATTAAAGCTCCAAAATATCCTTTCAGTTAAAATGATTGATTGATAAAAAAAGAGCCACCTCAAATTCTTATTCAAAACTTTTTCAAAACTTTAACATTCCTATTAGATAGAAATGAATAAAGTTTCATGTAAAATTGTGAAACGAGGACTAGAAAAGCGAGAGAAACTTTGTCAAAGTTGATCACGGCTTATTAGAAATCTCTCGAGGAATTATTGAATTTTCTATCGGATTTTTTTTTCCAATTGAAAGAAAAGAACTAATGTTAATTACTCGAAAAATTGTCGCTTACCCCCCTTCTTTTCAAATTAAATTAAATCAATCTTTCCTCTGGTGGGGGTTTCATCACATTGTCCATTTCAACTCGAGGATTACTAAATTCCTGGGCACTGGGACTGTACGTTCCGCGCGTCGCTCGTTTCTTTCGAGCCATCATAAAGAATGCAATTAATGATCCGGCAGCAATGAGGAATAAACATCCAACGATTGGTCCAACAATCAAGGCAATGTCCAGGGCTTGACTTCCTAGGAGACTATCTTCATTTGATTCCTCTTCCTGTTCGGAGAAAAATTTTTTTAAAATAACTTTCCATTATAATACAAAATATTGTTGAAAATATAGATTTTACAAAAAATTCTCCAAACTTGTAATAAATATTTTTCAAATGCGTAAAAAATATATTTAAATATTTAAAAATTGTGTTATAATTTCTCTATTTAAATAATAAATGTATTTATAATAGATAAAACTGAAAATTACCTCTCTACATGGTTTTTTATTTTGACAGTTTATACCACAATATCCTTCATTACATTGGCAGCGGAATGTTCCATTTAAATTTATACATATGCCATTACCACAATCTGCTCCTAATTCACATTCGTTTATATCTTCTGTACAATCTGGACCATCATATCCCGTGTTCGTGCAATTGCAAAGAAAACCCTTTACTTGATCTATACAGTAACCGTCATTTTTGCATGGAACATTGTCCTGATCATCGGGAGCACAATCATCGATATTGAATTCACAATACTTTCCATTGAATCCTGGATGACAGGTACATTCTGGAGGCTGGAATTGAAATTAGTGTAATTTAGAGGAATTTAGACTCAATTGAAAGTAAAACGTAACATTGAGTAACTTACATCAAAGGACGTCATACACGTTCCATTATTTTGACAGTTTTGAATAAGACAATAGGGAAGGCAATTTTTTCCTTCATAACCCTTCATGCAATTGCAGGTATAATTATCTCCTGTTTCTCGATTGACGACATCAAGACAAGTTGATCCATTTTTACAAGGATTATCTTTGCATGTGATTAATTTGACAGTTTCGCAGATATCACCAATGAATTCATTTGGACATTCACAACTGAAAGTGCCGGGAAGATTTTGGCAAGTTCCTCCATTTTGACATGGATTCTTTGTTTCACATTCGTCCACATCTTCATTACAGCTGTTGACAAATTGTAGAAAAAAAAAGTTAGAAAATTACGCCAAAATGTAGGTATAATTAATAATTAAAATTATATAAGTAATCTAAATTTAGAAAAATTAAATAATGTGACTAGTGCTACTTACAGAGGACCTTTCCAACCCTCTTTGCAAAGACATTCGTATTTTGCAGTTCTATCAAAACAAGTAGCATTATTTTGACATTCATTGCCTTCACATTCATCGATGTCGACTGAACAATCGTCTTCAGCGAATCCTGCGGGACATTCGCAGATATAACTATTGAATTTATCTTTACAATGACCGTCGTTTTTACAATCATTTTCAAAACAGAGACTGCATCCTATTTCTTCTCGATTGTACGTTCCTGTTACATTATCTCTTTTAAGATATAAATACTCTATTGGCGTAAAATTAGCATTTTGATAAACCTCCTCCATTGTGAAGAAATGCAACAGCATTTTTCCAATTCTAATTTCACCCAAACAGCCCTTAAACGGTTCACCTGTAATTTAAAAAGTATAGCATTACGATTTAATTCTCTTTTCAAGTTAAATATTAAATTTAATAAATTCTAAAAAATTGCACAACTCAATAATTTTTCAAAATTGTTGTTCATCTTTTCATAGATTAATTCCAATCATATGAAAATTTTGTGACCGTAACTTTTATTAATTGTGGAAGAAAATAATTAAATTTTTTTAGTAGAAATTTACTCACCAGACATCATGCTATGCGGTGGTAAAGCAGTTGTCAATCGCTGATCACCAAAATCAACCGAGTTTCCATTAATTCTGTCCCTACTCTCAATATGTCTCTCAGTTCCGATCATGTCATAGGTGTGTTTATCAGATAAAGTTGTTCCAAGTCCTCCAAGAGTAACACTACCATTAGCAAGTAACTCGTACCAAAGTGAAAAATTAAAATTCTGACTCGTGTGTGGCACCGAGTCATCATTCATATTATTAAAAATACTCTCAATCGAATGATTGCTCAATTTCAAAATAATCGAAGTCCATTTTCCATCAGGTTCGGTTTTTCCAAAAGTGAGAATTCCCGTGTCTTCGATACTTAATTTCCAAGAAACAGTCACCATATCCTTGAAAACGGAAATAGTGAAGTAATGATCACCAGAAGGTGAAGCCATGTGCATGAGTGTACCACCGCTGTTTGATCTATACGAAATTTGAATCGAATCAATAATCTCTTCACTCATATCCAAATCCTCTCGATTATAAACGTAACTGAAAGATGTATTGATTCCGTCGAAAGTCGCATTAGCTAGACACTCATAACCATCGTCTAAATTCTGACACTTTGAGCCAATTGGACAATCTTGAAGTTGACAAAATTCCATTTCCTGGCATGTCTTTCCGGTATAACCACGAGGGCATTCACACCAGAAATCATTCCAAGTCACGTGACACTTTCCATCGTGAAAGCAAGGACTGCTGATGCAAACATTATCTGATCTTACGTTCTCGAGAACTTTCGTCTGATCTATAACGACTTCTCCAAAGTCTTTTAAACGTGGACTGATTGTTGCCTTCAATGGGAAAAATTCCACGACCATTGTTTCAACGCCATTCGATATTTGAACATCCTGAATGATACCTTTGAAATTAACTTGCGGTTCTGGCGCCTCCATTGATCTACTCTCGACTTGGCGAATATTCCGTGAAAAGTGAGGTGAGCCACCCAAATATAAAACTGTCACATTGAGCAAACCACTTGCATTGATTGTTTTCCGGAAATATTCGGTTCCATTGATTTTCACCTGAACGATGGTCACGTTTCGAATTACTTGAATCAAATGATTGTTTCCATCGTTTAATTTAACGCCAACAACTGTGTAAGATTCGGTCCCATTAAATTGAATCGTAACCCGAAGTTCTCCGCCCTTTAATTGTGCGGCAATGTAAGTTTTATCCTGATTCTTGAGATCGAATGGAGTATTTTGCTCTGAACCTAAATAGAAAATGTCCCCTCTCTCTTGCCTTGTGCGAATGAACATTGAAATATCAATGATGGATCTCACCGCTCTTCTAGCTGCATCGTGAACTTTTACGGTTACAAAACCGTCGGTTATGTTCTCATAGCCGAAAGTTGCGGCCGTCATGTTATATTGACAGGCATTTCCCAAATAAGGTCTTTCGCAGGCGCATTTATAGTTTCGCCAAATATCCGTACAATGACCTCCATTTTGACATGGATTCGGTTCACACTGATCTGTTCTTGAGCATCCCGACTCGACGTTTTCCATTAAAACAGTTTTCGATTCTGTTCCAGAATAAACCTGAAAACATTCACAATTAGTACAATTTTTTTTTTTTTTTTAAAGAAGAAGAAGAAGACAAAAATTAATTACCCATTCGCCATTAATGACGACATCTTCCGTGCAACCAACAAAGAAAGGTGGTCCATGTGGAAGCTTCCGTAAATTCGTAATCGTTCCACCCACAAAAGTAGTTGGAAATGAAGTATGAGACGCATTGGAGCCTTCATTTAAATTAATAGGATATATCGTTTGTTCTTCATTGGCAGAAAGTACAACGTGCGTTGCATTAATAGCGACAAAAACTTTCTGCCAATTCGAATCATTCAAACCACTTCCAATGAAAACTCCTTCCCATTTATTCAAAAGACTCGAGTGCAGATTCAATTTTCCATTGACAAGTTCCAACATATAGTAGGTAAGACCCTTTCCCATTGCCAAAAGACCATTGGGCAATGTTGTTCGAAATCTAAATTGAATATCATATCCTTCGTCGCGAGTTGTATTTACCATCACATACGATTTTCCACTCAGCGACATTTTTGTTATCTAAAAAAATGTAAAATATATTGTATTAATTTTGAGAATTTTATTCATTTGTCAGTAATGTCATTACGCACCTGACTCTGTCTCAAGATTTAAAGGAGCATTGTGCAAGGATTAAATATTCAATTGAGTGCAATACTTTATATTTGTATGTTTTTGCCATTTGGCAAATTCATTCGGCTTTTAAAAGAGACCAAGATTAAAGAAATTAATTTAATGAACTTACCTTATCGCAAGTTTTTCCGTGATATCCATTGGGACATGTGCAATTGAATCTGTGTTCCGTTTCGTTAACTAGATAAGGCCAGCAGGTACCGTCGTTATGACATGCGTTTCCACGGCAACCGACGAGTTCCACTGAGCAATTCTTACCACCATATTCAGGTTCACAGGTGCAAAAATAATCGGCTCGTCCGTCGATACAAGTTCCATTAACACAGGGTGTATAACGCTTACATTCGTCAATATCATGCTGACAGTGATCGCCCTCAAAACCTTCATTACATTCACAGGTGTATCCACCAATTCGATCAGTGCACGTTCCTTCTTGACATGGATTACTTTCGCACTCGTTGATATTTATTTCACAATTTTTACCCGTCACACCCTGTACACAAAGGCACTCGTACCTGCAAGTAAAAAGCATTTTTTTAAAATCACATTTTCTTCTCTTTAAAATCGATGAAAAGGTGAATTATTTTCCGAAAATAAGTAATTTTTAAATTCTCTCAACTTACCCGCTTGCATTAGAATAGCTGAATTCCTTTTTAAATATCTCAGGTTTATTAATGGCATCGCTCTTGTAGTACATTTCATTTGATCTTTCCAAGCAAGTGCCATTAAATTGACACGGAGAACTTTCACATTCGTTGATATCAATTTCACAACGATTGCCAGTGTATCCTGGATAACATTGGCACTTGAACGATTTGACATCATCGATACAAGAGGCGCCATTCATGCAAGGATTTGAAATACAATCATCGATATTATTCTCACAATGTTCACCCTCAAAACCAGTATTTGAGCAATCGCAACTGTACGAATTGAGGCCGTCAATACACTTTCCTTGATTCATGCATGGCTGTGATTCGCAATCGTCAATATTTGTTTCGCAATTGTAACCAGTAAATCCAACTGAACAAATACAACTGTAAACGGCTATTCCATCAACGCAAGTGGCACCATTTTTACAAGGATCGCTCTCGCATTCATTGATATCAATTTCACATGTTTTACCCGTGTAACCTGGTGAACAATCACACTCGAATGTATTAATTTTATCAATGCAGGTTGCATTATTTCTGCAGGGCCCACATAAACATTCGTCAATATCAATGGTGCAATAATTTCCAGAATATCCCGGTTTGCAGTAACATTCAAAGCCACCTTTTTTGTTCACGCAAATTCCATTGTTACAAAGAGTGTTGTTGTTCTGTGCGCATTCATCGACATCCTCGTCACAAAATTCGCCTATGAAAATTACAAATAAATGTGTATTAGTAGGGGAAAAAAATAAATAGAGGAAAAAAAGAAGAGAAGAAATTAAATACCTGTGTATCCTTCCTGACAGTTGCACTTGAAAGTCTTGTTGCCTAGATCTTCGCAACTGCCGTTGTTACACGGTCTCATGAAACAGGGATCAATCAATTCGGTACAATTTTGACCAGTGTAACCTTCTCTGCATTGGCACTCGTAACCATCGACAATATCGACACACACTCTCCCTTCTGGACATTCAATTCCGATACAGTCATTAGTATTAATCTGACAAGTCTTGCCCTCGAAACCTTTTGGACATTTGCAAACAAAGTCCCGTCTGGATCGTGGCATCAATGTACAGGTTCCATTGTTCGTACAAGGATTCACAGCACAGGCGTCAAATTCCAATTCGCAATTGTCACCCATATAATCGCGTGTACAATTGCAAGAATATCCATGAACTTTATCGATGCACTGTCCTCCATTGAGACAAGGCTGAGACAAGCAATCATCAAAGTTTATTTGACAATTTTTACCTGAAATTGCAAACACGGTCATTAAAATTAAAGCCTCAATATTAAATGTTCACCTGTATAAAAAAATCTGACATGATGAATTTAAGAAAAAGCGAAAAAAATTTCATGTGAAATAAGCGGAAAATTTTTTGCAAAATGTGCCGACGCAGAGAAAAAAGCAAACGCTCAATAAAATATTTTACCAGTATAACCGGAGAGACACTGGCAATAATAATTATTGGTCTGATCGATGCAAATTCCTCCATTACGGCAAGGGTCACTGGTGCATTCGTCGATTTCAATGCCGCAATCCGCTCCAGTCCAGCCAGGCTCACAGTTGCAATAATAACCACCAGGCTGTAGATTATGAGGGAAAAAAAATGGATTTTGCCAATAAAGACAGACACAAAAAGCACATATAGATGTTTATGTATATAAATATAGACACAAAAAGGGAATTGACAGAAAAAACAAACTCACATAATCGCGACACATTGTTGCTTGATTACAAGGCATGTCACGACAAGTGACTGGTTCTTTGCACTGGGTTCCTGTCCAAAATCTCGTACATTGACAAATTGTACCGTAAAGAGTTTCGATGCATGTACCTCCATTGGCACAAAATGAACACCAATTTGAGACGGAAGCGAGACAAGTAGGTCCTAGGGATTGTGAACAATGCGACAAACACAAAACACACAGCAATTATAGGTATTATCAAAACACATATATACACAAAGCGGGATTAAAAGTGCAAAACGTTAATCACTTAAAAAAAAAGAGAAAAAAATTTGACATCTATTTTTAAAAATACAGACTTCAAAGTGTAATAAAAAATATATTTAAAAAAAAGTGACAAAACGTTTGCGACAAAACACAAAAACAATACAATATGAAAACGAATAGCAATGAAGAAGCATAAATGTGACAAAAACATTTACTAACTGCATAAAGAAAAAAATTTGCACATAAAAAAAAAATGGAAAGCTTCGAATTTCCAAGAAATGGTCATATTTGCTCTTACCTTTAAATCCCGGTAGACAAGAGCAGGTAAATCCTTCTTTAGTGTTGTGGCAGGTACCTTGATTTCCACAAGGATTACTGGTACAGTAATTGAACGAACAGTTCGGAGGAGTTCCAACAAATCCAGGTTTACAGACGTTCGGTGAAAATTTTTCATTCTCACCGCCAAAACGTGCTTGAATAGAAAGTGAATGTTCACAATTACGCCCGACAAAACCATTAAGGCAATTGCAATGGTAGGAGCCAACATCGTCAAAACAGGATCCGCCATTTAAACAGGGACTCGAGAGACATTCATTTACATTTTGCTCGCAATTCAAGCCGTCAAATCCCATGGGACATTGACAGGTGTAACCTCCATAATGGTCGAAGCATTTTCCTTTGTTCAAACAAGGATTATCCTGGCACTCGTCGATGTTTATCTCACAATGAGGCCCTCGGTATCTAATCATAAATGTCGAGAAAAATTAGATTAAGAAACTCCATTATTTAAATAGATTCAATAATTAGCTAATTCTTCCAGATGCGATAAATACAGTCGACTCTCGATAATTTGAACTTCTTTTAATTTAATTTTTTCATTTATATTATTTAATTCAATTTTACGTATCAAAATTTTTTCAAGGGACCACAAGGGAATTCAATTTTTATTTATCCGGAAATTGAATAATTAAAACAAAGAGTTTAATTATCGAGGGTCGACTGTACTGGAAAATTTGTTTCAAAATTATTTTAGATATTTATATGAAAAACTAACCCAGTCTTTTCGCATTTACAGGTATAATTATTAATTCCATCAATACAGGTTCCGGCGTTTAAACAGGGATTCGAGTTGCATTCGTTGAAGTTGACATCGCAGTTTTTTCCAGTCCAGCCCGGTTTGCACTCACACATGTAATCGTTGTTTGATTCCACACAGATAGCATCATTCCTGCAGGGACTATCTTTACACAATCGTTCTCCCATCTTCGTTTCGCAATGAGTGCCAGTATATCCAGGTAAACAGTTGCAGCTATAATCACCTCTTTGATCCTCGAAGCAGGTGCCTCCACTATGACAAGGATTCTTCAAACATGGAGAACCTGAATGAAAATCATTTACAAGTATGTTAATGAAATATCCACAAGTCAACTTTTTTTTTTTTGATGCATCTGTTAGTCATAATATAAGTGAAATCAAAAGCCCAAGAGTGTTATATTCATGCAGCTTTGTGTGTAACCACAGATCTTATATTTAGATATCATTTTTAACGTGAGAAAGTTTTCCCCTTTCAGAATCACTGAATTCATTAATTGATTAATTAAGAACAATCTGTCCTTTAAAAACCAAAACTCTTTCAGAAATAATCAATTGAACTCAATTTAGAATCAATTCAGGTGCAAATTGTTTTGCATTATTTTTCAAATTCATTTTTATAAATCAATTTCAATCGTTTTCAATTGTGCATATAATTTTATTTTCATAAAATTGTTTTTTGGTAAAATTGCAGAAAATAATAGGAGAGAAAAATTTCAGTTATAGGAAATATTATATCCATTAATTTTAAATTGAAAAAAGAAAAAATTCAAACTTATTACTCATTTGTCATAAAATATGCACCCTTTTTCCTGAAAATTGATTTTATACTTCAGGTTCAAGGTTTAGTAAAGAAATAATAAAATAAATAAAGGGTGAAAAAAACATTTTAAAAATGACAATATGAATTTCCGATATTAAATTTTTAATTTCTAAAATAAATACCCTATATTTAATTCTTACAATTGTAAATTTAAATAAAAAAAATCTTGTATTAATTGTTAGTTGTTAGATTTTAGTTACATCGGAATAATTATATATAATGTATTTTACAAACAAACTACTAAAGATAAGAGAGATTTTCTAATTTTAATAAGTGAAACACCTGAAAGTGAAAGAAATGTTAAGAAAATTACAAAAATAATAATTATTAGTGCATTTTGAATAAGTGAGATTGTAAAAAGGAAAATTTTAAGCGTTAATACTCTAATTCTACGGTTCTATTCTTAAAGGATCTATATTAAATTTGCATAAGATGTGAATAAGTGCTTTGACCAACGTAAAGTTTTTGTTCGATAAGGCAATGCACGCAAACCTCTTTACATACACATATAGTATATACACTAAGTCCGAGACCGAAAGAGGGTGGATCAATTCTTGGTTAAACCTAGTACAGTTAGTAGCTTTATTTTATATAGTATAATGCATGATTGAATCGATTAATCTACTCGCATATGGTACACCTGCCAGTGATCGTCTGCCACAATTTCCTCAATTATTAAAAAGCGCCCATTTCTCCTCTGGGAATTTTTTTTTTCAAATTATATTAAAATTTCTTATTTATTTTATTACCTAAACATATGAACAAATATGTAATATTTATGAAAGTTAATACTTTTAGTCTCAAATTTAATAATAAAAAAAAACACTTTCATGTATAATTTATTTCTATTTTGTATTATTAAAATGAAAAGTTCAATTTTATAAGTAAAATTCGATCGAGGCGTTTAAGGGGATTCAATACCAGAACGTGAACAATAAGCAACAAATTTTTTTTCTACTATAAAAACTTTTGTTCTTGAATGAACAATTAAATAATTTCAAATGCAATATTTTTCTTATCTCATCAAAATAAGCATCCAAGAGATCTGTTTCTACTATTCACGACAAACTCGTGTTTTTCTTCTACATTTCGTTGTTCTTTTCTTCAGAGTGAATTCTTTCATCGTTTTATTCAACTGGCACTTTTGAGTAATTGTGGACTTCCTTGTTCTTACGACTATGGTTATTAAAGATTTAAAGAGCATTGACCGGGTGAAAAGGATTTCTAAAATAAAAGCATTGTCCCCATGAATAGAAAGGTCATGCGAATTGGATCGTGAAGGATCAGTCGAGATCTACCATTGTCAAATTGGCAGTTGTTGCCGGAATATCGTTTGTAACAGTGGCACTCGTAACGGTTCTGCCTCGACACGCATTTTCCGTGCCTCAAGCAGGGCTCATGTTTGCAGTTGTCCATAGTTGATATTGGAGTTGAAACTTCGTCTCCCTTTCCGGAACCACCTGAAATTTTTTATAAGTACGCTCTATCTAGTGGGGTCTACAATCTCTACATACTTTCAAAAAAAAAAAGTCTAATCATTTATACCAAAACGTTATTCTTTTATACATTATTTCTTCAATTTTATTCATTTCATCGAATTTTCTTATTTACCTATTTAATAATCATTTTAGTTTATAACAGCCTTGTTGAAAATAATTAGACACTCAATTAGCTAGACATGCATTCTTAATCAAGCGAAAACTCTTCTAGAGAAAAATAGTTTCATTAACTAGAAACTCTCCTCTTGCTTTTACCAAATGTAAAGAGGAAAAAACTTTTTGTAAAAGTTTATTTTCTCGATAAATTGAATTTTGTTTTATAGAAAATGTTTTCCATGCGGTAAAAGCAAAAGATTCTTCTCATAAATACAAAATAACACGTGTGATTGTACTCAAAAGGTGCTCAAGAAAAACTCTAATAGTGTTCACTATATACGATCGGAGTGAAAACACTCTGAAATAATCAAAAGCAACAATTTGGTGTTCCGCTTGTTTTGTTCTGAAATCTTCAAGAATCTGAAATGAATTTTATTTTTAGGAAAATAATTTTTACAGAGACTCACATGCTGTAAAGTTAGACGGACATGATCCAAAGAAGGCGCCTGTGTTGATCGAGTCATTGAAGAGTATTCCAGGTCCCTGGAGAATGCAACCTCGAAATTTGTCTCCAACAATCAATGAACTATTTACACTATGATCCGGAAGTGTAAGAATTGCCGAATTGTAGGTGGCATTCGCTATTATCTGAAAAAAATACCATTTCATTCCTTTTATCTCTAAAATTTCTAATTTCTAATATTCAATTTTCTTTTTTCAATTTCAATTTTAATTTCAATTTCAATTTCGATTTTCAATTTCATTTTCAATTGACAGAATTTTTATTAGAAACAAATTCACATATTATTTTCTATTCGTTCGTTCATAATTTGCGATAGATAAGGTAAATATTCAATACCTGATTGTGATTAGCAGCATTAAGTGTCAAGTTGCCAAGTTTGAAGAATATATTGACATTGTGCCAGACGTTATCCAGTAATTTGGCATTCAATTTGACTTCGTATCGTTTTTGATTAACAGTCGCGACAAAGAGAAGTCCCTCTTGATTGACTTTGAGACTTATCGAATCGCTTTTGAACCATTGAGTGAAAAGATTTCCCGACTCGCATGTTCTGAAACTGAGACCACTGTGCCTATGAACTGAGACGAAGGAACTCAATATTAAATATCCTGATCCATTAAAATAGGCTTCACGAGGAAGTTCCTGTGATCTCGCATCCTGGACAATTTGTTGCGTAGACACCCAAAGAACTGAGAAAACTGAAAACATTAATTACAAATTATTGAATTGTAAGGAAAAATAAATTTTTCAAACAGTTGAAATATTTTAGTAATTAAATTATAAAAACCAGCATATAAAGTATATTGATCACATTATGAAATTTGGTGATGATTGATAATATTCGTAACAAAACTGTTTTTTTATTTTTTCCTTTTGTGCGTTAAAAATGATTAGATAAGGAAAAATTGATGTGGCGTGTGTTCCGATTTCTCGCACAAGTTTTATAACGATCGAACATTAATCTGATTGTAGTTGCATTTACTATTCAAACATATGAATGCGTCATCACCTTTAAAAAGTGGAGCAAATTTCACTCAGTATTAAATTTATCAATGCACTTAAAAATTGAAAAAAAGGGACGCACTCCAAAGAAGGAAAAAAAATGTTTGTTTATAATTTTAGGAATAATAATATATTTAGCTCTTCTATAATATATACATATAATTTCTTTTTTTTGGTGCGAAATTTTACTGTAACTTTATTTCATCTCCTAATAATGTGCATTGAAAAGCAAAATTAGATAAATAATATACAGGGAAACTGAAAGTTTACATTTCCTTTCATATAGTTGAAGAAATATAGATGAATTCTGAAATTCACATAATACTTAAGAAGACAAGTATAATTTTATGAAAATATACAACAAAAGGAAACAATCTGGAACAGCATATGAAACGTAAGATAAGAGTCTCTTGTAATTAGACTACTTCAGGATGCAACAACTGCAATTTACATTTGACTAATTATATACATCCTTTCAACAAGAAATTGTAGTATATCCTTTTCAAGAGACTTTGCATCTTAAATTTTATTGTATATTCTTAGTCCCTTATATTTTATTTTAATAGCATTTTGAAAATTGTCGACCAAGTCCGCATATACTTCAAAAAAAAAAAAACTTGTTTCAGGAATTTTTTAAATGGCGCACATCAAATAAATTTTCATTTTACATTGTTAACCTTCGACTTTTTCCCACTGAAGCAAACAAACTTTTTCATACAGAAACAAACGGATCAAATTTAGAAGTTGTTTCAAAAACTACGTTCTCTTGTATTTTTATTATATGTTTAAATTTAAATGTATTTAGGAAAAATATTCCAAGGGTGAATCGAAGTTTGATTTTCTGAAATATAAACGTCAAAGTCGTTCCGATTTTTCTCTTGATCTACAAGGGAAAAATTGGAATACGACTTTGACATCGGTTTTGCATCTCCCCTATATTTATATATAGGGGATTCACTTCGATGTTTATGTTTATATGTGTAGATAATCGCAATCTATGAAGCAAAAGCAATGAGTCTTCCACTTGAAGGGAAAGAAGAACTATACTATTTTCTAAATCCGGTCAAAAGGAAATCGCCGGCAACGATTCGCACGGAAGCCTCGCTCAGTTATACTTTACGAGCACTGATGATACCACGCGGCTCAAAAAAGGTAGCTTTCGTTATTGCAACACAACTTATACGACCATGCAAAATTTGCAGGAATTCAAGCTGTGAAGAACTCAAGGAAACGATTTTATTTCTCCGCAGCAAGAGACTTTTTATATTCCCGATGAAAACCGGGATGCTGAACCGATAATTCTCCGTTTACAACCGCATCATTCTTTTATAAACGCGAACAAGGGAAATCCTTTCTGGGGGCTTATTGGCCTAATGCCTCTTCTTCAACAATATAAAACTTTTCAAGAAAGAAAAAGATGAGAACAAAATTCTTCATTTTTCAATTC
Source organism: Leptopilina clavipes (assembly GCA_001855655.1). Taxonomy (NCBI): domain Eukaryota; kingdom Metazoa; phylum Arthropoda; class Insecta; order Hymenoptera; family Figitidae; genus Leptopilina; species Leptopilina clavipes. The sequence goes on along the minus strand of JUFY01031103.1, from coordinate 2,218 downwards.
ATTTGTAGGAAATTATTTAGCTTAAAGCTCTTTTATATACATATATATGTATACCAGACATCATATGAATTTAAAAACGTCTTTTTGAAAATCGACATTAGTTGAATGTTAATCAAGACTTAATCTTCATTATCCAAATGTATTTTGTCTAAAAAGTATCTATTATGTCAGAAATTCTTTTCAACGGGAATTTTAGTACCGTGTCAACCTTTCTTAAATTTGTCTATAGAACATCGTTTTTCACACAACAGTAAAACGAGTAAAACTAAATTAAATACATACAGGTGATAAAAATGATTCTTGTCGCATAGAAAGTCAACTCTTTCTGAAATTATAATGCGCTGAGAAATTGTCATTGGAAGAAATGCGTGCAACCTGCATGAGGAATTTGTTTCTTTGTGTAAAATTTATGCTCCCAAAGTTCTGAACGTTCAAATGAACGAAATTTGTTTTTTTCTTCTTCAAATTGCAATTTTATTATAGCAATATTGCTTAAAATATGAAAAAATAAATTATAAACTTACTTAATTTTTAATTCACGTTTTTACTTTTAATTCAAGTTGATAATTATTTTAAATATTTGTATCAGAAAAGGATTTCGTTCATTTGAACGTTCTAAAATTTTTTCCCATTAGATCTGAATTTAATATTGAATTATGGTTCAAAAGTTTTAATAAAACTGAAAAATTTTAATTAATATGTATGACATGTGCGTATATTTTGAAATTAGATCCCTTTAAGATTTTCACATTGATTACGTTGAGATTTCTTATCATTATTATTTGCACAAAGCGCTACCGTACAATAACACAAGATTGGAGGAGGCTTATTCGTAAGGTTTATCAGTGATCCTGCAAGAGAAACGTGGGCGGACAAACGTCTTTTATGTATATGTTTGTACAGAGGAGGACAGAGCAAAGCGACGCACTTGGATTTATTTTTTTTTTTGAAATATTCTCTCACTCGCAAGAGGAAATTTTAAGTCAAAAAAATCAACACGTATTTTTAATACAATTGTTATTTTTTATTTTTACATTGAAGTACATTTTAAAACTGCGATTGTTAAATGTATTTAGAAATTAAATTAGATTTTAAAACTGCGATTGTTGAATGTATTTAGAAATTAAATTAGCTAAATTTTATTTTCGAGAAAATGTCGACCACGAAGATGTATGATCAAAGAAATGCCTTGCGACTTAAAACAAGTTCCGGAGACTTCGATGCTTCGTCTACACAAAACTATTAGGACCTATATATGTATAAGGTATCTATAATGTATATACACAATACACATAGCAACACATAGGCTTTTCCTATTCCAAGCATCTATTATACCTGAGCTTAAGCGGCATTCTATCTCACTATTGAAAGGACAATACACCTTCATTTTTTAAACAGCGTAATTACACTTTTTAAAGCGCGTTGCGTCGCAGTGAAAGGACATTCATAGCGCTTTTATTCTCTTTTCCTTTTTGCATATTTTCACAATTGTCAATTGTTATCAAAAATCTTTGTCATATGATTGGTATCGATTTCAGTTTATTCTCGTTTTGCATGGATTCAAACAATATTTCCGATTTTCGTTAAATTAGAAGACAAGAACTCTGGGTAAGTTGGTAAATTTTGTGAAAAGAGTTGGAAAAAAAACTTGTGGGAAAGTGTTTGTTTATCAATTTCACGAAATGTAAATCGAAAGTTAATTTTCAGAAGATGTCTTTGCGGTAAAAAAAACTAACATAACTATTTTATTGACTTTTAATAACTGTTACGTATATATTGAATAAATTTCGGTATTTGTGTGACTCATTTTCCAGTTTAGAGTTCATTGGTATGAAAACCGGTTTTCAATGGAGATAACAAGAATTTAATAAAATTGATTACTTCACTTTATCAATCAAATTTGAAATTTTATATACATTTTAATGGTAAAATACCGTTGGTAGTCTATAAATTTTCATCATTGAAGATAAATAATGTTTACTTTTGAATTTTCTATTTCTGTTTATATACTCTAAATCTGAATTAGTAAAAATTTTAACTAATTTGAATTAGTGACTCACTTTTTGCTTTCGAATTAGTTAAATTTTACTAATAAATTAGTAGAAAAAATTTTTTTTACTATTTATTAGTAAAATTTAACTAATTCGAAAGCAAAAAGTGAGTCACTATAATTCAAATTAGTTAAAATTTTTACTAATTTAAATTTAGAGAGTATATT